>JANSTT010012012.1:0-23849 GCA_026745375.1 Platyura marginata | reverse complement strand
CTATTTTTATGAGATAATGCCGTTATTAGATTTTTTTTAAGTGAAATCCAACCACCCGGCCTCAGATTCAAATTAACTTGCCAGAGAAAAACATTTTCATGTTTTACCCCAGTCGAATTTGAACCCGGGACCTCCCGCTCCAAAGGCAACCACTCAATCCACTGAGCCATTTGAAACATTTAACTACTATAGTTTTTTTTTTAAAGATTTGGAAATGAAATGTTTCAAGTTATCATAGTTTACGTTAGAACCATCGATATGCATAGCATATATTCAGACATTCAACATGTTGTTTATTATTTTTTATAAATTTAGATTAAATCTAATAATATGCACAATGTACATGTACGTACATACGTATAAGTATTCATAATATACGAGATACGTATAAATATAAAATTAAAATACTATATCTGCATATGTGCTATAGGTATACAAATATACCAAAATAGATTAAATCGTAAACTACACAATTTTACTATTAAAATCAAGCTACCTACATATACATATCTATCTATATTGAAACATTGCAGATTCAAATTAATTATAAATTTCATTGTATTATTATGTATACCTACTACTAATGTACAATATATATGTACATATAGATACGTATATAAGTATATAAATGGATTTATCTATACTATAGACCTAGTCACGTCATTATGAATTTACATTTAATATTATAATATTACCATAAGCAACTACTATTGGAATATAATTTTATGTATGAAATTTACTATATGCATGCTACATTTATACATATATAGATATATATGTATATATATGATGTAGTGTACTCATGAAATGTTTGGTATAATTATTGTGGAGTTATGTTTACAAATAAATACCCGATATTATCGGTTAATTACATTTTAAGGTGCCTAATTAAGGTATTTAAAAGTAATTTGATTTAGTTAGTATCGGCAAGTTATTGATTGGCAAAAAAATAAATTGGTACTATAATGAAGCCATGAGATATACCCCGTTAGGTTATTTTGTATGAGTATGCAGATATTGAATACCTATTAAAGGATAGTTCTGAGATATAAAGGAAAATAGTGAATGATCATAGGCGATTGGTAAATTTTTATTTTTCCCATGCAATCTACTGGCCTGAATAATCAAATTAGAACATTACATCAAAACATATAATTTATGCCAAATTTCATGTTCCAATTCTTTGTTTATTCAATTATTGGGAAAAAGCGAAAATTGAACGATCAGTTTTTTTGTTCTAATTTGTTAAAGGCAGAAAATCGCATTTACTCCACTTTTCGGATAAGAAAAAATAAAATTCAGTCACCTATGAATTAGTATTAGATAAATATATGGTTGCGCGAGTAATAGGGAGAATTCATTGGACACTGTTTTTAACTTCAAATATGAAATACGGAAATATAAAGTACGTCATCAATTTTGTTTGGATTATTTAGTGATGGCTAGGGTTGTTAAAGTAGCACTTTTTTCTAATTTGTTACATTTGATACCAAATTTTGATAACAAACTGGTAATAAATGAAAAAAATGTAGCAAACTAAAATGATTTCGCCCAATTCAGTTTGACAGATATTTGAAAAAACCACATCACAAGACATATTCAGAATTGTTGAGAAATATTTCAGAATGGCGATTTCAGAATAGGCACCAATTGGTAACAAATACATGTATAGCAAATGTTACTTGATTTTCGTTGTGTAACATTTACTTTAGTTACCAGTAACAAATTAGGTTGTTTATTGATCATTTGTTACTTTAACAACCCTGGCGATGGCTTGCTATAAATTTATAGTACGAAACAAAAAATTAGATATTTTTTAACCTTTGTTGGATTTTATCATAAATTTTTTATTTTGTCACTTAAATGTTCCAAGATAAACTATAAATTTTAATTTATGTTCTAAACTTATTCGTAACTGCCACAATATTTGCTTATAACCATTTTCCTATTTTTTTATGTCGTGTTAGTACGTCATTTCGCTTTCAATTGAATTCATATATTTTTATTCACATATAATATTTCTATTATTGATCAATTAATTCAAATTAGCAAATGGGTAACATACTTGACATCAATATGCACATTACTACGTACAGATATTGAACGACAAACGAACAAACGGTATAAGTACCTAGTACAACAATGTATTCGAATGCAAGTGAATTAGTTTGCCAATTAATTCATAACTGCGTTCAAAGACAACCTTTTGACAATTATTCGGCATTAATCTCTACAAACAATCAATTCTCTGCCAATTATCTTTAATCACATTGCCAGCATCCTGTGTGCCTGAGAGCGTGAGTATTTTATTTTGCTATTTATAATTTCATATAAATCGTTTCGTATACATAAACATATAGCCATAGCGAGTTCATTTTCATTTTGATCATTAATTTTGTGTGTTTAATTTTATTGAAGAAATAATTTATGTAAATTTCAAAAGAAACTTTCTCTTTTAATATTTCTTATTACCATTTTATACGTAGTATAATACTTACTTAATTACAGAACAAAAAAATGACCTTTTTGTATTTTAATTGTTTAACAAAAATTATTTAAAATATTTACTCTTTTCGTTAACACAAAAAAATTATCAATAATACATAAATCTATAACTTATAAATTTATTATTCAATAATCAATTAAATATAAATATCATTTTGTAAATGGAGATAAATTGCCTAACGATAATCTGTTTATGATTAATTTTCCTCATCCCGTATCAGAGGCGTTTCATTAAAAGACCACATCAGGATTAAGGCGAAAACCAGACAATTTGGAAATCGAGAGGTAGAAAAAGAGACTTGTCCGGATACTATTTAAAAAAAAATACCAAAAAAAACTAATAAATACTTGACGTCTATTTAGGTATACATTTTGTTTTTGTTTTTTTTTAAATAATCTTTTCGTATTATGGATACAAGTTCATTTTAAGACCCAGATCATTAACTTAACGGGCTCATTTTAAAGACACACTTAGCTTTACCTTTTATTTGTTAATTAAACATACATAATCGTTAACGATACATGGAAATGACTTTGTATATTTAAATATTTAAGTATAAGCAATTTTGTTGAAAACATAAAGATATCAAATTTAAATTACAGTTGAATTCGTTATTGAATTTATAGCAGAAATATTTTTTATTTTATTTTGTTTAGTAAACATATTCTTTTACTTAATATATGTGCTCATAAAATCCGACAACCAATTTTTAATCTTCGGTGTATCTCAAATAAATAAATGTGACATGTAGACAGTTTGTCCAATTAATACTGATCATCTGATACAATCGTATCTATTTCATCTAATTGATTTTCTCTCAATCTGTGTTTAACGAATCTTTAATTTTAGTATTTCGGTTCTAATGGCCCATAGTATTTGCTATTTCTCTCACGTGCCATAATTCCATTCGTCATATTATCCATGTGTCGTGTCATAATTGGATTTGCTCTTTTATATTACCCATTTGCCATAAAAATGTACAGTGTGATCCAATTCGAGTTTCATGTGGTGGCAACACTGTAAATCAGACACCTGTCAATAATCACGCGTGTTCATAGTGTCAGTTTGCAACATTTACGAAATGGATCGCAGATTACGGAGATTAGTGCATTAGAACAGCTGGAAGTTGATGCTGATTTATATGCATCTCTGTGGGTATGTTATTAAGCAAAACTGCCGCATATGGGACGAGGAAAATCCTCATGTGATTTACGAGAGACCATTATTATGCCCAAAAAGTGACTATTTGGTGCGCATTGTGGATTTTTTAAAAACGGTTAAGATCAGACCGTAACAGTCAATTTTCGGCACGAAATCGAAGATATTTATGATGAATCGGCGCCACTTCGGCTACACATCGGGTGCAACATTGAATATTTTGGGTTCCCGGATCGCATTATTTCACGTTTTGATGACGTCAATTGGCCACCAAGATGCGTGGGATTACGCTAAAAGTCGGGTCTACGCTAACAAACCAGAAACGTTGGAGCACCTAAAAACTAATAGCCGATATACTGACGGAAATGTACGAAAAAGTAATCGAAAATTACCTCAACAGGGTCGACTGCTGCAAAAGGTCCAGAGGCGTCCATTTCATTGATATTATTTTTCACAATTAATAAATAACATTAAAAGTTCAGTAACTTAAGTTGAATCACCCTGTATAAATGATGCGTTAATTCCGCCATTATCCATATAAATACAGATTGGATACCACTGATATAAAGTGTGCCAATATAATTGATGTGCGTATAATAATACCATCTTGTTGCTATTGATACCTTTATAATAAAGTATAGGTATTGATAGGATGGATTTGTATAGTAATAATATTGATAGCGCGATTTGCTGTAAACTTATACGTCACCAATGATTGTTTGAAATAACTATAATCGTGTATAATACACAACAATAATACTATGTGTACGTGCATGTGTGAAAGTGTTAATTAATAATTATAATGTAGCATTTTGTCAATATTAAGTGAAAGATAATAATATATGATGTATACTTACATAGATATGGATAGATAGTTAAAGTTATGTATAGTTATTCAGGATATTGACATAAGAATTAGATTTGGGTAATTGAGGTTATTCGTATATTATATCATATTATTTGTATGTATGTATGTATATTAAGATGAATTATGCATGATATAATATTAGATATACCTACCTAGCATATGATATTTTATTTATATTGTGTGTGAACATCTACAAATATGAATTAATAGAAGGTGAAGTAAAATTCAGAATTAATACCCTTAAATTGAGAAATTGGTATTCTGTTTCTCAAATTCAAGTAGCTGTCAAAACAGGGATTCCAGACGTCCGTTGGTGTTTAGTACCTTTATGTATGTACTACAAATCAAAAATTCAACACCGCAAATAATATCTTGACATTCACTTGATATTTATTAATGGCGAATGAGGCGAATTTAAGACAGATACTACATAAGAGCCATCGTGTATCCGATACGAATAATAACTCTTCAACAATCAGGTTTGTGCACCACTATAGGCGATTTTATAGAGTGACCTTTACGAAGAAACATATGTCTATGTATAATTCTATTAATTTAAAAAAAAAATAAAAATATACCTTAGGAGAAACAGCGATCGAAATCC
Organism: Platyura marginata; assembly: GCA_026745375.1. Lineage (NCBI taxonomy): Eukaryota > Metazoa > Arthropoda > Insecta > Diptera > Keroplatidae > Platyura > Platyura marginata. Next base: position 18,713 of record JANSTT010012012.1, on the reverse strand, counting down.
CTATACCGTACGCGGAACATTATCGCTGACACAATAGTGATGAAATTATCGACAAAAATTTTTTTTTTTAACCAGCTATGGTAAATGTCCATTGAACGATAAGATAATAAAGAAGATAATTAATTTAATGTTAATGTGCGGCTTTATAGACCTAAATCTACAAACTATATTAATAATTCAGCACAATCAAATGTAATTCTTGCTTAAAAAATTTCTATGGTACTTTTAAATTGTTTGATCACAAAGCAAAAGAATTCTTAAGTTTTTTTTTCTCACACTTCACTATAATTGTTATAAATACCTTTTTTTCTGTTTTTTTTTTTAAATTTCAGAATTTGCTGATTATAGTGTGCAGTATGCACATGCACACTCTGTAGTCGATCCTGTTGGTATTGAATGAGGAAAAACTTTTAATTGGTTTGGTGCGGTCCTCGACCTTGATTAACCTTGACCATAGATCACGCCAACGGAGATCTTAGGTTTTTTTTCATCTTTTTTTTATTAATTTTATGTTCACACGAACAGATACCAAAATTGATAAAAATATGCTGAACAGAATTAATTTGGATTTGACCAATTTGGTAATACATTCCATTTGATCAAAGAACAAGTTAAACTATTGCACCAAAGTAGTATAGCTATGAGGGTACTAGCTCAATTACTACAGCTTTTAAATAGCTTCTAACCGATAGGCTGCTGAGAATCAGTTAATTTGCAATTAAAGTCTGTTAAAAACTTTTAGATGCTAATCCTACACGGTAAATAAAAAAATTTTAAACCAAAAAACTTAGTGACCACTCTATAAAAAGGACTTCAACAAAATTAAGCTAGTACCTTCATAGATATACTACTTGCCAATAAACAATATCAAGCGCGTTACTCGGATCAGGGTTGTCGCGATATGATAACCATTGGCGATTGATAGTTAATAAAATATGATATTCCGAGAAGCAATAATTTTTCTTCGATCAATAGAAAAATAACTTTTTTTTTCTTTTTCATTGAGTTATTTCCAGCGTTACAATTGCGATAATGCAACTGGATGTTAACATAAAAGGTCAATGTGACCTATGTGGTTCATAAAAAAGTGGGTATTTCAAACTCCGCAACAAACTTATAATACTATATGAAACAATTAATCATTTTTAGTAAACCCAAAGTTTAAGAATCGCATCTTTAATAATAAGAATTACACTTTTTCAAGATACTTGTAGCATTAATTCTCACGAATGGCCACTGTTGGTCGTTGATAAATTGGTCAAAAATTAAAAAAAAAAAAAACATTTGAAATGCCAATCTAATCACAGTTAAATTTGGCAACTTCCTTCTACAGGTAGTTATAATTTTCCCATTTTAGAGACAAAATATTTATTTTAGCACTCATTAATTAAAATTAATGTGGTCCATTTCTTAAACGGCCTTAATTATAAATTGTAATTTTAAGTATCTCGAAAAATGTTTGTATAGTAAGAAAGTTTATCATCATCGCATTTTTATTCATGGCCAAAATCATGCGGCTCTTATTATTATCTTTATTGTCTATTATATTTAAATGTGGCCATTGTGTAAAGTTTCTTTGAAGATAGACGATAGTTGATAGTTATAAATTACAGAACAACCTTAATATTTTCATATTTTTTAATTAATTAATTGATTCCTGTTCTAAAATGGTGTCAAACAACAACACCCCCACCGTAATTATTATTTATTACCGTGAAAAATTGTATTTAATACTTAATATTTGTTAATTAAAAAAAAAAACTATTTTTAAGATTATACTCATATTAAAATTAGTTTTTTTTTCTTTTCATTTTATTATTCAAATGATGACGTTTTCTTAACGTTAGTTCACACCGCCTGAACTTTTGATAATAATCACACATTTACCAAAGTTACCGATATTATGAAAGTTGTGGAGAGGAGATTAATAAATGTGATTATGACAAGAAAAAAAAATGTTATTTTACAAAGAATGGGAATGTTTTAATTGTTATAATCGGGTTTTTTTCTTAAACTTAATGTTGCAAGTCAATACTTTGGTACGAATTCATTGTAAAGCTACGTTTAGACGATTGGCAGATCCACCAATATTGGCAGGTTTTTGTTGGTAGATTTCTCATAAATTTCTACCAATCGTGTAAACACCCAATTTTATCCGCCAATATTGGTAGAAAATTTATTGGCGGGTCATTGGTAGAAAATTGGTAGATATTGGTAGATCGGCCAATATTGGCGGAACCGCCAATCGTCTAAACGTAGCTTAAGTACCAAATTGCTCTAGGTGCTTATTAAATGTTGTACAAGTATATTGTATTTACTATGTATAGACAGACAAACAACAAAAAATGTGATTAATTAAAGTGTTCGTATATGTAGCTATAAATTACAGTAGACTTACGATAATGCAAACCAATTAAAATTAATAGCAAATTGTCTCGAATACAGATCGAACAAAGTTTATTGGTAAGGAAATAGACAAAACACTTCTTTTTATTAAAATTAAATTTCATTGATCAAACTCAAGACCGACTATATCGACTTAAAAATATATTCTCTTATGCATTTCTAAATTCATGTTATTTTACAGAAATATTTGAAGGAGATAAGAATACAAATACATAACACATCTTTTAGGTTACATCAATTGTGTGCACTAATTCAAGTTGAATACACAACTGATGTAACTTTAAAATAATTAATATTTAAATATTTGTTACTGATATTTATTATGAAATGAAGATGATCGTTGTGAGAATTTAGCTCACAAAATCATTTAGAACAGAAACCTTTCCTTTAAGAATATACTAACGTGTGCCGATAAAGTAATGGCACAATCTCTGGAACAACCTAATTGTTGAAAAGTTATTATTCGTTTCGGATGTACATATGGTGACTCTCAAGTAGTATCTTAAATTTGCCTCATTCACCTTCACCTTCATTTTTGAAATATAGCAACGATAGAATTTTACTTTATTCTGATAATCCACCAGCTCATTATGCGAAGATTTGGCGATTGCTTAAACAAGAAAATATCTCATTTGTACCAAAAAGATGTAATCCACCCAAAATCCCCAAGGCAAGGCCAATTAAAGATTTTTGGACCCTATAGTGTCAAAAGGTTTACGAAGCAGATCGGGAGGCAGAGCTTATAGAAAGAGTTCGCTATTGTGTAAGAAAGATGACGGTCCAGAAGATGATGGCAGATGTCCGAACAAAAATTCGTAAAATGAAAGACAACAGGCCATCGCTCTACAAAAAAAAATTAGATAAGCTCTATCAAACCTAATAAAATGCAATTTTTCTTTAATCCAAATATTTATACCCCCACTCCTGTTCGATGAGATATTTTCTCATATATCTCATTCCATAGTGAGAAAAATATCTCATCGAACCGAAATCGGGGTACTGATGTTTTAAATTTACGACCTTTTTAATTTTGGTCCCTTTACTCTTTATTGGCACACGTTATACAAATAGCGCCGCCTCATAATAATGCTCACAGATAAATCATAGCTGTTGGTTTATGTGAACTTACAAACAAAAAGTCAACCGAAAAATTGGCGTACAACTCTGGAGAATCACTTCCGCCGCCGCTTTGTAAATTCAATTACTTTTGGGTTGTCAGAGAAAATAAATATTTATTCGTCATAAGTACATAATTTTCTGTGAGGCGTATAGTTTCGTTTCTATAAATATATTTTCTTATTCGAAGGTAAAGGAAGGAAGGAAGGAAAAATATATAGAGTTATTCAATTTGTTATTTGACCAGTGTGTATTTATATATAAACCATTTTAAATGTAGTGCAATAATATTTTAAGTTAATTGAGTAAATATTGATATGACAAAATGTTCCAAAAGTTGACCCCGTGAACAAAGGGAATATAGACTAATTAAACTCAGAGTAGGCTAAAGAAAACCCAAAATATTTTTCTTGACTAATGTTTTATTGAATCTTCATTACATTCAATAATTAATGTAATCCTGTTCGGAAGACATTCATATAACTTTTTTTATGTAATTTGCATCAATTTTTTGTCATTCCCTTGAAATTGCTGATTTTACCTTGTCAACTGACTCATATTGCTTGCTCATCAGCGTTCGTGTCGATGGTGTCAATCTACCTTAGTTTCGGTCTATCGAATGTTCTCTTTTCTTCTGATTTAATTTTGAAAATGTTATATGTTGCCGGGTTGACGTCCATCCTGATCATATGTCCACTGTCCAGCATACGTCACTGTCCGCATACGTAATGTTATCTGGATTCAATAATAAAAAGGTCATTAATAAAAATCGAAAAAAGCAGTGGTCCTAGAATCGAACCGTGTGGAACGTCTACGACTATGACGGAAATGATGCTAGAGACAAAATCAATCATTTGCGGCATGTCTGGATATTTTATTACATAAATTGTAATTTTTAATTTAGCTGACCTTTCACCCCGTATCCTCTATTCCTTCTTTATAGTTCTCCTTCTTTCTCCTAAATTTACAATGTATTTACTTACTGCTGTCCTGTTCTTCTATGAGCCTCAACCTGACCCTGTTCAGGGCTTCTCTAGAAATGTCGTTCCAGGAATATTGCGTTGCCAACAATTTTTCATCTACAGTCCTACGCCAAGTTTTAGCCTGTGCACCGTGTCGACGGGTGCTCTGTGAGTTCCAGCGAAAAGCCTGCCTTGATATGCAAATGTTTGGCTAATGGAGAGTATATCCAACTTCATTTTCACTTCTTAATTTCATTAGTATGTCTGTTTTGTTCCGTTCGTTTCCAAAAAGTTCTTAATTAGATATCCGGTCCGATCGCCATATTTTCAATATTCGCCGTAGAAATTTTTGTTTATCAATGTGGATGGGATTCAATCAGTGTGGAATATTTCCAGGTTTCACAGCCGTAATATTCGTAGCTTGGTCTTTATTGATGTATTTTTTTTAAATAGTAAACAGAAATATTTTCCAACAGTAGAAATATAATTGCCAGATAATTTATAATTTTCGGAACACCCAGTTTGCTATACTCGTTTGCTAGCAGCTTAACTTCAATCACTATAATTACAATAAAGTTACGACTAAATGGAGATATCACAAAATACCGTTCAATAATCCAACTCAACTAGCTCACTCATAGTATATAAGTATAAAATGATAATGTTAATTGCATATTAATTGTGTTTAAGCCTATAGATAGGTACATACAATGTATAGTATTTTTCAACACAAGAGTCACGACATCGATCTATATGGGAATATGTATCTAGCCGATATGAATATGAATGTACATTATTATAAATATCGATAGATTATAGTATAGTGAATGACTTACTAAATGGATACAAATATAAATGCTGCATGACCATAATTGATATTATATACATACTCGTACATAGATTAAAAGATTAATATGTGACGGATTAATGTTGGCATGTTTATTTATGGAATAACCAATATTAATTAGTTTAATGTTGCAGACGAATCTCTCTATAAGTATTCTCAAGAATTTATCAGGCATGAACAATTATTATCCATTATTATTACATAATAAGTTCTATTTCTATGTTGCATAAATGAAATAATTTTTTTTTTTTCTATTTCAGTCTTAAAATGATTGGTTTGGCCCAAGGGCCGGGGCCCTGTGTCTCCCGCCGTAACATTAATACAACTGGTTTATTTGTTAAAAAATATTTCCAATCGAACAACGGTGAAACATTTTTCCATCAATTTTTTGTCTCATCTACCTCTGTCTCGTGTTTGTGTTTACTAACTGATTACGAGAAAGAAGTGTCGAGACTTGTGGGGCCGCTAACGGCGGAAGCCCCAATTTCCCGTTCTGCATGGAGTCAATGAGACGTGGTGAGGCAAATCATAGCCACCACCCGAATAAGGTAATTACCATTTCATTTTCATTTCTTCAAACTATTGAGAAATTCCAACAGATCCCATAATTGATTGTGATTGTGTTTGTAGGTGGCCATTAACAGCCTAGCAACGGATAGCAATAAACAAGCGATAACTAGCAATGTTAGTGGCAGTACTTTAAATAATAACAAAATTAGTTTTAATAATCAACAACAACAAACGACTTCATTGACTGAATCCAAAGAGAGTAACTTTGAATACGATGACAACGAATGGGATGTAGGTGGAATTGGAGATCTTATTATTGATTTGGATAATGATATTGAACAATCATCTGGTAGTAGTGTTCAGCATATTTCATCTGATATTAGTAGTTCATCATCTTCGTTAGCAAGTTTGTCTAGTCCATCTAGTTCATCAAATACAAATCAACAACAACAACAACAAATTGTTGGCATTATAAACACACATCAAAAGCAAACATCAAAAAATTTGGCAACTTCGAATGTGTATCATTCAATAAATTCGCGTCCACAAAAAACTAACACATTTGCTGCTATAGCGTCCAAGCAACAAATTCTTGGTACGCCATCATCGTCTGTGATCTCAACTAAACAAAAATTAATATCTAGCGGTAACGTTCAGCAGCAGCAGCAGCAACAACAACAATCAGCATTAATAGCTCAATTGAACAGCCATAGACATATTAGTTTTGCCGACGTTGTACAAAATAACGTTTCGGATCAATTACAAATAAATATGTCAACACCAGGAAGTCAAGGAGCTGGCAAAGCCGGCACGAAAATATCAATCGATCATCAATCATTAAAAATGAAAATCAAACGAACAAAACCTGGTACAAAAACGTCCGAAGCAAAACATGAAATTGTTAAAGCGGACATGCAAAATGGTACAATATCGGGTGCAGATGACAGTAGTAGTTCGACAAGTTCAAGTGGTAAAAATCAACGTACACAAATTGCATCTAGTCCGGCTGTTGTGTCATCACCGGCACCCGCACCGGCATCGGTGCCATCATCAAATTCATCAACCGCACAGGCAACGAAACGTGGCAGTAGCGGCCATCGACGTGATAAAACAAAAGAAAAAACTCCACATTCACAGCGTGACAAAAGCGAACAACAACAACAACACAGTAGTTTGTCACAAAACAACGATAGGGCATCATGTAATTGTTCGCATGATCTACAAGTAAATGGGGCTCAAGCACCTTGTACAAATGGTTCATGCATTCGAAATCGAACTATTGATCCAGCCACATTGCCGCTTTCTCAACGAATAGCTGCTGCGAATCAACCTAATTCAAAGTAAATTATTGTTTTTTTTTTGCCCGGTTTTTAACAATAAACAATTTTTCATTGTGTAGTAGTACAAGTAATTCGAACTCATCGTCGTTGTCATCGGGAGGCGGAATGCCTGCTGGTATATTTGTTGCAACGTCCGTTCCGAGTACAACACCAATTTCCAATAATTCTGGTACTGCAAATGCACCGGGTCCACCGAAGGACGGAAAGGTAGGTGTATTGCCACTATATAATAACTGTCAAATTCAATTTAATTTCGAACGAGATTTAAGCCTAAAGCGCAATACTTTTTTTGTAACTCAAACGACAAAAGTGAGTCCAATTGACTCCTCATATAATTACTATGAAAATAAACGTTCAAAAACGTCTCAGAAGAATTTATTTACCCATAATCATTATAACCGATTTTCATTAAAGCATTTTTTCTTTTTTTTTTAAATAAGTCAAAATCATTAAATAACAGGAAGAAAAGTTCTTAAGTCTAATGAATCACATTAAAGAATGTGTGTAAATAGAAATAAAATTTGTTAACAACCTGCGAGTTTTTATTATTTTGCTGTTGGTTTTCCTCCGTTTCAAAAGAGAATATGTAATGTACATACAATATACATTATTTATTTCTCTCTCTCTCTCTCTCTGGTCTCTAGTTTTGATATTACGCAATTTTTATTGTCAAGAAAGGGTTAACCAAAAATTTTCTAAAAGCTACTCACCATTCTCAGAATTTAATTGTGAATGCTTTCGTATAAATTTGTAAATTTTAGAAAACGGTAACCCTTTAATGTCGAAAAGGTACCTTTAAAGGGTTAACTTTTGAAAATATGTTAATGCACTAAAAGCATAAAGAATGTCTCTTTGAATAAACTTAGTTAAATTTTAATTTTTTCGTGGTTAACCCTTTCATGTTCAAAATGTATGGACTTTAGAGTTATTTTTTTTAAGTTTTTTTTTATTTTTTAATTTTTAACACGTTAACCAATTTAAATTTTTTTTTTTAAAAGAAACTATCTAAAAACTTATTTTCATAGGAATTATATACGGAGTCCATTGGACTCACTTTTTCGTGTGTTACAAAAAATTTCAACATAAAAAAACTTAAAAATACGAAAAAACCTCAATGAAGTCAGTTGTGTGCGCATTATGGTTAAAAGATTCTTAGATACCCTTTGGAAATGTATTCCAAGTTTTTCCTAGAACTTTTTTCGAATTTCTATTTTAATTTCATCTATTAACTCCTAGAAGTTCTAAATAACAATATGGATAATAATTTCTATTTTTATCTCAAAAGGTGACTCCAATAGCGTTTCATACAGCCGCACAAATGACAACATCGACATCATCAAACATTTCAAATATGCAGCAGCAACAGCAGCAGCAACAACAGCAGCAGCAACAACAGCAACAACAACAGCAACAGCAGCAGCAGCAACAGCAGCAGCAGCAGCAACAACAGCAGCAGCAGCAACAGCAGCAGCAGCAACAACAACAGCAGCAGCAGCAGCAACAGCAGCAACAACAACAACAACAACCATCAACAAACAGTTCATCAAGTTCATCTATCAAATCAACAACATCAATGTCGTCCACTGCATCAAATTCATCGTCGTGCAGTACATCTAACTGTGATGAAAGTACAAGTCCGCCGCCACCGAAAAAGGTGAAATGTGAACCAAAGGATATGGTTGACGTTTGTGTGGGAACATCCGTCGGCACTATTACCGAACCGGATTGTCTTGGTCCATGTGAACCAGGCACATCAGTTACATTGGAGGGAATTGTGTGGCATGAGACTGAAGGTGGTGTTCTTGTGGTTAATGTTACGTGGAGAGGCAAGACTTATGTTGGCACATTGCTGGATTGTACAAGACATGATTGGGCACCGCCAAGGTATATTATTATTGCTCTTCTGCCCGGTGGGATTTAATTTATTTACGTTTATAAATCTTCTATCTATCTAGATTCTGTGATTCTCCAACGGAAGAGTTGGACTCAAGAACTCCAAAGGGCAGAGGTAAAAGAGGGCGCAGTGCCGCACAGCAGCCTAGTAATGACCTCAGCAATTTTACAGAAACCAGAAGCTCTGTGAGTTTTGAGTAACTTTTGAATGATTTTAAAATAGTTCCCGATTTGGGCATAAAGAATTATGTTAATTGATTTGTTTTGAATGTAGGTACACAGCAAACTTCGAAATGGAGGTGCAAAGGGTCGTGGTGGCCGAACTACCACAACCGGTACACCAACGTCTACAACAAATACGACAACCACAACAACGGCCATTACGTCAACGGCATCGACAACCTCATCGACAAATAATTCCGCCAGTAATACCACTTCCAATACTCCGTCAACTTCGCCAACCGCGTTTTTACCACCGCGCCCTGAAAAGCGCAAATCAAAGGACGAAAGCCCTTCACCGGTAAATGGTGAAAGCGGAACACAGAGTCTAATCAATCCACTTACTGGTTTGAATGTACAAATACCCGCAAAGAAGGTGAAAACAGCAACTCCATGTGCTATATCACCGGTTCTTCTAGAATGTCCAGAACAAGACTGCAGTAAAAAATACAAACATGCTAATGGTTTGAAGTACCATCAAAGTCATGCACATGGAGCTGGCTCAATGGACGAGGACTCACAGCAACCGCCAGAGTCACCAAGAATTGCACCACCCACAACTCCATCACCTGCTCCAGCCACACCACAACCAGTTACAACACAACAAAATCAACTTAGCTTACCGTTAACGCCACCAGCCCAGCAATCTTCATTGATTCCAACAAGTACCGTTCTTACCAGCACAGTTTCTTCAAATCCCCCGGCGCCACCATCGCAACCAACAACGCCGACACCAACTCCACCACTATCAACGTCCATACCAATGCAATCGATAAACGCCGGTCTGCTGTCGACCGTATCCCTACCGCCTGGATTGGTTCAAAATCCATTACCTCAACAGCAACCAATGCAAACACATCCGATTGCCGGCGGCAGCATAACAACTGGCATTGCCGGTTCAGCAATGCAACATCAACAAATGCCCCAACCACTGATTGTTGGTGCTAGTCCAAGCAATTTCTCGAGTCAAGTAATATCCGATTCGAATCTGTCACCATTGCCGACACCGCAAAATCAGCAGTCACAACAGCCGCAATTGTCAAATAGTATTGTGCAAACGCCAACACGGCCAGACGTACAAGGAAAGAGTAAGTACCCTAAAAATATCAATGACCGTCACGTACTCATTACGAATTTTAGTTAAACCAGGTGTTCTGCGATTTGGACCACCACCAGAAGTTGAAATGAATCGATTGTCAAATAATTCAACGACTCCGACTTCAATAAGTCAATTGCCGTTGAGACCAACATCCGTTTCTTCATTGACGTCCGTTTCGGGCAATCCAAATGTGCCCGATTCAAGCAATCCGATTAACTACGTTGGCAGCCAATCAAATTCTCAACCACTTCCAATGGTGAAGCCACAAAAGAAACGAAAAGAGGGTGGCGTTGATTATGATAGCGCTTCATCGAATCGAGATGATGTCCAGAGTCCAGCATATAGCGATATATCGGATGATTCAACGCCGGTTGTTGATTCAGAGATTATAGGTATATTTACACATATTTTATTAATGTTCACCAGTATTAAAGCCAAACCATATTCACAGACAAATCTCAACCTCCGAAACATTCGGATGTTGTTAAAAAGACTGTCGACGGAACACCAACTCAACTTGGATCACTAGGTGGTTATGGAATGTATCCATTCTATACACAACCACCATATCTGGTCCAACCGCCCGATCACTCGAATATCAATAAACCTACGGCACAGTCATTGACATCTGCATCAGCACAGGATTATAATAAAATGAAAGAACCGCCATTGGATCTGATGACAAAGCCGCCACAATCCATTGATCCATTAGCTCCGCCCAAAGAAACCAATCAAGGTCCACCACCAACTTCACAGAACAAATTTATCGGAAATTATTATTCATACAAGTATGTTCTGGCCATCAAATGGGATTGAACCATAAATATTTTGAATTTTTCAATTAATAATTTGCCAATTTTTTATTAGTTATATGCAACCAGCCTACTCGTACAATCTGGACTCAAATTACGGGGCTGTTTCGATGGTGTCCGAAGAAACTAAACTTGCGTCGGCCCAACAGTCACAACAATCACAACAGCAAGCACAGCAACAATCGGTGCAGCATCAGCAATCGCAACATCAACAGCAATCACAACAGCAGTCACAACAAATGCAACAGCATCAACAGCATCAACAACATCAACAGCAGCAACATCAACAACAACAGCAGCAGCAGCAACAACAACAGCAGCAGCAACAACAACAACATCAACAACAACAGCAACAACAACAACAGCAGCAGCAGCAGCAACAACAACAACAACAACAACAACAGCAACAGCAGCAGCAACAACAGCAGCAGCAGCAGCAGCAACAACAACAGCAGCAGCAGCAGCAAATGCAACACCAACAGATGCAACAACTCATTCAGCCTCAGCAACAACAATTACAGCAACAACAGCCACAGCAACAACAGCAGCAGCAACAACAACAAATGCAGTTGCAACAGCCCATCTTAAAGGAGGAACGACTAAAAGAAAGTCCTAGTCCCAAAACACAACCTCAGGTTAGATTCATAGATTTAGAGGTAGTAGGCTGTTTCTAATAAATAAAATTTCCACTTAGATTATGCCCACAAAATTAATCAAAACGGAATCATCGGCTGGTAAGGATAATAAACAAGATATGGGACATCAAATGCATCCAAAGGATCACAGTCAACCGTTGGGTCCATATTCAAGTATATTCCAAAGACATGGTTTGGGCATTTCACCTCAGCAACAGCAGCACATGTCACGCGAAGAGGAATTGAGAAGGTAAAATTCCTTTATTACGAGATAAATTGTCAAATTGATTGAGAAAATGTTGGTTTTTTTTTGTAGATATTACATGACATATCCTGACCAACGAAGATCAAGCACATCAAGTAATTCATCTTCGACAAACATGCAACCTAATATTAAGGAAGAACCTCAGTCACCATCGCAATCTATACCGCATCCATCAATTTCATCGTCACAAATGCCACAGGTTCAATCATCGCCACAGCAACAAAGCTCTCAACAATCTCAACAGCAACAGCACCATCATCAGCAGCATCATCAACAGCAGCAGCAGCAATCGCAACAGAAATCAATGAAAACGTCATCATCACAAAATCTGTCGCAACAGAAAACATCGTCGATGCTTAAAGATATCAAAACCGAAGAGAAAGAAATGGTCAAAATCAAACAGGAAGGACAAAAACCAACAATGGAAACACAAGGTCCGCCACCGCCACCAACATCTCAATACTATATTCATCCCTCGTACATGGGACCCGGACCATTTGCATTCGATCCCGGTCATCCAATGTATCGCAATATGATTGTACCGGCGCCACCTTACAATGCGTCGCCATATCATTTACAAATGGCGCGTTTCCATGCGCCCGAAGATTTGTCCCGTAATCCAAACACAAAAGCATTGGATTTACTGCAGCATCATGCCAGCCAGTATTATAATACCCACAAAATTCATGAGCTTAGCGAACGGGCCCTGAAAAGCCCCACCAGCAATGTCAAAGTCAGTGTATCTAGTCCAAATGTATCGCAACAGAATAGCCAAGTCAATCCAAATGTTGTTGGTATTGCGCCACCAAATTCCGGTAGCGGTAGTTTAAATTTGCAACCCCCGCCCAATTCAATGCCACCTGGTAGCGGGGGCGTATCCATTGGCGGTCCACAAAAGAATGCGGACAAAGCAAACAGTGAACCATCATCAGGCAAAGATAGTACCGGACGCAGTCCACCACCACAACGTCATGTGCATACGCATCATCATACACATGTTGGTCTTGGCTATCCAATGTATCCAGCACCATATGGCGGTAAGCGTTTATTTTCACTTTCCATGTTTTGCATTAATTTTTGCAATCAATTTTTAAACTTATGAACAAAGCTTTTATTTCAAAATTTTTATTTTTCTAGATTGTAAACCGTTTAGTTAGGATAACGTTAGCGCTACGCGTATGGATTCGAAAGGTTAATATGAAATTCTTCTATTTTGTTTGTACTACCGATTAATTGTGTAACTATTTTTGTAACTTTTTTTTTTTTTTTTTTTTTTTCTTATTTAAAAATCGAAAAAGATTTTTCATTGATTGATTGATTGATTGAGAGAGAGAGAGAGAGAGAGATTGAGATAGATACCCGCTGACGTCAACATAATTTGTAGGTTAGATTTCTATAAATAGATTTTGTCTATCATAAATTTGCTTATTTTTAACGAAAATGCAGATATCGGAAGTAGACTTTTCAGAAGTGCGCAACAGTTTAGGGAAAAATTATCAAAATCAATCATGTTTTAAAAATACGAAAATTTTAGAGGCAATGAAAGGAGGAATCAAATACAAATATCATTTTAGCCAGAGGGATCTTTCTATGAAAGCCAGGGATGGGAAAAATACGATTTTTTTTTATTTAAATCAATTTTTTTTTTGATTTTTTCTAACATTTAATATAAATGTATGAAGAAATTATTTTTTACATTAAACATAGCCTCAATATGAGAAAATTCATAATGTAGGCCCATATTTGTTATGTATACAGAAAAATGTGTCTTATTTGACAATCGTTTTCTGGCTGTTAAAAACAATTTTCGACGCCTTCTCCACACTAAGTTGATTTTTAAATTTGAAACGAATCAGGCCGAATTTTGAGAAAGTTTTCTCAATCCCTGCTAAAAAAGGTACAGTCGCCCTCAATTTATATATTATTAAAAAGTCTCTTTGAGAGATTTGTTCTGGAATTAGAGAACTCATGGATTTCCACAAATCATATTCTCTGAAATATCATCATTTGAAAAATGATGCTCAAAATAGCGAAATTTTGGCTCTGAATTTCATATATTTCTGTATGAAACTGACCGAAAAGATTTCTTTATATTTTTCTTATTTCAGCAATATTTTTTTGGTATAATTTAATTGAAAAATGAGAATATAAAAATGAATCAATGATTTAAAAACTAAATCAATCCAACCCTGATGAAAGCAGAAAAGAAACTAACATGAAATTTCTTTTTCTTACCATAAAAGATACATTTCGAAACGAAATCCAATCCTAGTACAAATTACGTGACGTTTATTTCGAATGACAAGACGTCAAGTGTTTTCATGACGAAATACACAACAGTCGTTTCGAAAGTCGTTTGTTTTGATCGGCCATATTTGATTATTTTTTTATTTTAATTAATTTTATTAATTATTTTAAAATAAAGGTCAAAAACAAATAAAATAACAATAAAAGAGCAATACGACAAATTGGTAGACTTTATGAAGAGTTAGTCTTTCTTAATTTATTTAATATTTTCATTTCAATAATCCACAATATTTTTTGACATTTCTCCAAAGTGAAGTTAGTTACGAATGAATGCAATTTCGTCTCGAAATTTGTATTAAATTTTTTCATATCGTTACGACTTAACATTTCGTATTGGTTCTGGGGCCTTACTATGAATTACGTTACGAAAGCAGAAACGATACGAAATGTTAAGACGTAACGAAATGAAAAACCTTACTATAAATTTCGAAACGAAACGCATTCATTCGCAACCAACTTCACTTTGGAGAAATGTCAAAATATTGTGGATTATTCAAATAAATTGAGAAAGAAAACATTTTTTTGGTTAATAAAATCTTTGTTTGGTTTTTTGTAATGGATTTTAGTGTAGCAATATTTTATGCCAGGTCAATATTTTCTTCCATAAAATTTACTAATTTCTCATATTGTTCCTTCGTTGTTATTTTATTCATTTTTGACCTTTATTTAAAAATGAATTTTAATAAATAATGAAATATAGCTTCTTATTACGAAAAATAATATTTTATTATATAAAAATTCCAAAACAACACAACACAAAATAAAACAACAAAAAAAAAACAACGAATTTCATAACGACTTTATTTCGTCATGAAAATACTTGACGTCTTGTCGATCGAAATAAACGTAACGTAATTTATAGTAGGGTTGCATTTCGTAACGAAATGGACGTTTCGAAATTTATGGTAAGAAATTTCATGTTCGTTTCGTTTCTGCTTTCGTAACGTAATTCATAGTAAGGCCCCTGCTTTCGTAACGTATTTCATAGTAAAGTCCGAGAGGGTATTTTTACTAAATTACTTTCGACGATTGGTCAACATTTAGGCAAATTCTTCCTCCATATCATTCTATTTTAGACGATTTGGAAACATGTCACTACTAAAAAAAAAAATTATTTTAAACTCTGTACAAATGATTTCTTCTCGCTCTATTTACTATTCCTGTTAATTGTTTTTTAAAGAACTTTCGCATCGGGCTATTTTTCATAAACTTTTCATAAAAATCGAGGAAAGTGATGTCGCGCCAAACGAGAATTCTCGATTCCCGGCACTTTCTTTTCTTTTTTTTTGTTGGAAAAACAAGAGTTCCGATTTCCCTATGCGAATTTGTAATGCGGAGGCTATGCGTTTCGATACGTTTTGATGTTTTATTTAGAATGGTTTACAATTTACATTACAAATTACTACACAAGCCGACATTTTGTTGTAAAGTACAGGTAGGCCTCCTACAACGCGGTAGATACGGTCCTAGAAAAGACCGCGTAATAAGAAATCGAAAAATTTAAACCGCGTTATAGAAAAAAATCCGCGTTGCAGCGAAAACGCGTTGTAGGGGGCCTACCTGTATAAGTAAAAATGTAATAAAATAAAAAATACAGAAAGGTAATATTTTCTTACTATCGAAGTACTTTTGGCAGTACTGCTGTGCTTATTGTTAAAAATGTGGCTATCCATGATCAAAAAAAAGTAAATACAGTAATACCTCCATTTACGCTACCCCGACTTACGCGAGAACTCAGAGTTACGCGGTTCTTCGTTTTTTCGTTTGGACAACTGTCGCCCGCTATCTTCAATGTTTCTCTTGCTATGATACGCATTGGACGCATTTCGCGCGAACTCTACGTGTTCACGATTATGAATGTACGATCGAAAACAAATTTTACGCGATTTGAATTGGTCCCACCTATAGCGTAACTTCGGAGTATAACTGTAATAAGAAATGTTGTTGTAATGTGCTCTTACTGTAGTAATATTGATAAATATTGTTAAACTTACCGGGGGATACCACCAATTATGGATGTAAGTTCGCAATTTACTACGAAAACAACTTTTTAAGCACTTAAGTACTTGATAGATCCAGAATACAGTGGTACCTTAGTAAAAACGTCCTTCATCCATTCCAAAATCTTGGACTTTAAGCAAACAGGACGTATATCAAATGATTTTATCCCATAAGAAATAAAGGCAAAATGATTAATCCGTTCCCATGAAAGGAACTCCTATTGTTATTGGCTTATTAGACATTATTGAATTTGCATTAAATAATTTAAACACTGCTTAATACAAAAGCAATTAGATGAAATAAATTAAATTTTAACAAAATTTCATTTTCTCTTTCCTGTCTCTTTTCCCTACTTGGATCTTGTTGAGGATCGATCATCAGGTTTTACGTTTACTAAGAATCTGTCCAAAAAACTTTGCTTGTCGTCGGTATTTTTCGAAAATGTGACATTATCTGGTCATTTCGATGCTTGTTTTGTTAGGGCGCACCATTTGACGCACGCAAGTCATATTCCAACTCTTATACAACCCGCCATACAAAATTACTATAAAAAGGAAGTGCCACAAAATCAAATTACATATGTAAGGGGACCCAAATTGGGTAACGTAACCCCCACCAAAATTTAACTCACATACCCTCCTCCCATCCCATATAAATTTGTTATCGAAAGTGCATTTTGATGTATTTTGAAGAAGTTTGAATTCACACCGGTGGATGATTTTGTAGTCCTAATTGGCCAGTATTTTTTATAATTAAATTTTTTTTTTTTTAAGCGTAGATCAAATGATATGGGCCCAAACCTGAAATAGAACTATTTGTTGAGCAACTGGAGTGAGGGGTTCTTTTTTATTATTTTTAAAAAACAACAGTAGATAAGTGACCTAGATAGTTTTTAAATAAGGCATCTATGTGGTTTTTCTTATTTTTATTCTAATGAATGGCGTTCGTTAAAACTAATTTTCATTTAATTAATAGTTTTTTTTTTGTCTCTCTTAATTTCAAACCGTAGTTAATCAAAAAAAAAACAAAAAAACAATCAAAAAAATGCAGCCACATTGAATTTCAAATAAATTTTTTTTCAGCTGCTGTATTGGCCAGCCAACAAGCAGCAGCCGTAGCTGTTATAAATCCATTTCCACCCGGACCGACAAAATAGAATTTGCGACAACCAACCGAAAAATTGCCGAAAATCAACAAATGAATGTGTGTGTGGGTGTTAATTTGTGTTATTATATTTACTGTTATTGAAGAATAAAAAGAAAAGAAAAAATCAAAAACTAGAACCAGAACTGAAAAACCAAAAAAAAAAAACAAAAAAACGAAAAAAAACTACTATAAATCAAAAACAGAGAAAAAGTGTGTTTGAACAATAAAAAAAAAATGAAAAAAGTGTTGAACTGTGTGACAATTTTCTAAATAGAAAAATCGAAAAAAAACAATAAAAACAAAATGTACGTGATGAACAAACTAATAATAAATTTATTTTCATAAAATAATAAAATAATATATAAAATAATTAATTAAAATTAAAAAAAAAAAAATATTTATTCGAATTTATTTCGGATATTAAATTGTTGCTGTTAATTAGTGTAATTATAACGATTTGAATACAGAACACAGAAAAATGTGTATAAGAGAAAACACTTCTAACAATTCTTATATTTAGATCTCTCGTGAATTTGATTTTACAAAATTTACGAGACATAAGCGGAAAATAATAAGAAAAAAAGTGAAAGAAAAAAAGAAAAACAAACAAATAGATTTGATTTTAAGAGTTTTTTATTTTATTTTTAAAAGTTATATTTTTGTAAATTCTTTAATTAAGAATCTCTAAATAAATAAATAAATTTAAACAAAAAAAAAACAACAAAAAAAAAAAGACAAAACAAAAAATACTATCTGTACATATAAAATATATTTAAAAAAATAATTTGCAAGAAGAAAAAAAAAATAGGTCGAATCAAACATAAATAATTTTTTTTTTTTTTTTTTTAGTAATTAGGTTTTTTGTAAATATATATAAAAAAAAAATTAATTTAAAATAAACTTCACGATTATATTTACATGTTTATTCTGTGCTAATCGCGTAGACATGAAAAGTACCAAAATTAAAGAAATAAATGTAATATAAAAAGAAAAAAAAAACGAAACAAGCAAAAAAAAAACAAAATTCTTAAAAATATTTTAAAAGGAGAAAAAAAGCATTATTAATATGTATTACCTATATACACGTAAAAAATATATCTTAAATAAAAAAAAAAAAAAAAAAAAAATACAACAACAGAACAGCTTTAGGTGTGG
>JANSTT010012001.1:0-23851 GCA_026745375.1 Platyura marginata | reverse complement strand
TACGATGAGTATTAAGGGGCGTTACAAACTCCGTACCAAAGTTATAATACCCTTGATTAACATCATACGGGTATAATGATCAGGGGGACTTTTAAATGGGGAGGGGGTATTTGGTCTGCCTTAAAAATAAAATTGTCAGGGGAATTTTGTCCTAGAACCATACCTTCTATTCATGAATCATCAAATAAGCGCCCAACAAAGAAAATATAGCAAACACGGATCGGGATTTATAGATTCAGTCTGGAATCAGTCAGTCAATACGTGTGATATAAAATAAAAAGCAGATGAAAAGAAGAAACAATTCTGAGGGACATTTATAATAATACACAGGCTTGATTGGGGGTGTGACTGCGATAACCTTTTTTTTATGGAAAGTTCAATACCGCACATAGTTTGACAAATCATCAATATAAAATAAATACGAAACCGTAAGGGAGATCTAAAACAGACGCCTACGGTTCCGATGTCTGATTTTAAACTTCTGCCTACTTAATAAAAAAAGATGAGATCACACCCACTTCCAGAAAATTCAAATTAGTCCTTCGGCTTATGATGCTACTGCAGATTATTTCCATATCCCAATATATGGACGAGTTACAGTCTCAGTTACATTTAAAAGTGGAGGTGATCGTACTATGAAGAATTATAAAGTACCAAATTCTCATGAAAAATACCTCTCTTCTTCCAAAGTTCTTTGAATTTTGTTTTTTTTCGGAACTGGTGCATCTTGTACGTTACACATACTTATCCGCTCTTCTAACGCAATCGAGTTTTGACTGATTCCACTACATCTATCAATTGCTGGCAATCCTCGACGAGCCCTTTCCAATTTCGAATACCAAATACTCGTAGATACTACTCCATCTTTTTTTAGGCCTCCCTCGCTCTTAGTTTTCTTCTTTGTTTCGTGGAAGGCTCTTTTGCACCTCTATCGTCTGCCATTTTTATAACATGGCCTGCCCAGCGAATTCTAAAAGCCTGAATTGCGCCCCACTATATTTTCACTATTGAATAAATCCCGTAGTTCACTATTCGCTAATCACTATTCGTTCTGGCTCGCCAGATATTGTTTTTGTTCACTGCGCCACAAATTGTGCGCCTGTATTTTCAAAGCACTTTAATGTATTTTCCTATCTCGTGTGGTCCACAAGACCACGTTTCACTCCCGTACACCACGATTGGACGTTACACATAGATGAATCTTAAAAAAAAAAAAAAATAAAAACAAAAAAAATTTATGAAATAGAAATGTATTAAAATATATTGAAACTTTAACACTGTAATTGTAAATGCCAAAACGATCCAGGAGTAAAGGATTTCACGTCACCATAGAAAAATACGACACCCATTATTCGCTCGTGAATTTCGGTGGACGTTTTTCAACGAAAGCACTCATACCTTCCAAACGATCTTTCTACAAAGTAAAGATACAAATTAAAAATTAGAAAATCAAAATTACCAATCCCAATTATTTGACTTACTGTTGAGAAACATGCGTGGAAAGTGCGCAGTTCATATTTTAAACCTTCCTGCAATGTCGTTTCGTACGCTTTGTTAACACAATCTTTGCACAGCTGGACAACAAGTGGAGAATGTGAGCAAATTTTTTCACCTAATTTTATCGTTTCGGCTAGTAGCTGATCAGCTGGAACGACTTTGCTGACGATCCCTAATCATGTAATTTGAGATAAAAATGCAAAAATTAAAATGGGCCACAATCAAATACCGATTTGTTTAGCTTCCTCAGCATCGATCATATTTCCGGTAAGAACCATTTCCATAGCTTTTGATTTTCCAGCAACACGTGTCAACCGTTGTGTACCACCGGCACCCGGTGTAACACCAATTGCTACTTCCGGTTGTCCGAATTTTGCTTTATCACCCGCATAGATGATGTCGCACATCATGGCTACCTCACAGCCACCGCCAAGTGCATAACCGTTAACAGCGGCAATTACCGGTTTACGAAAAGTCGACAAACGATTCCAGCCGCTCAGCAGATTATGGGTAACACATTGGGAAAATGTGTACGGAAGCATTTCTTTGATATCGGCTCCGGCCGCAAATGCTTTTTCGCTTCCGGTCAATATGACAACGCCAACCGATGGATCCGTTTCGTATGCATCGAGAGCGGTCGAAATGTCTTTCATTAGACCATCGCATAGAGCATTTAATGCTTTCGGACGATTTAATGTGATGATTGCGACATTGTTGTCTTTGCCAGCTCTTTCCGTTTTAATGAAGTCAAATGATGGCAGGGCTGCTGAAATTGAGAATTTTCTTTTTTTTCTTACTGTTTTCAATCTAGCGAGATACGGACAATTCTTCCGCTACTTTTAAATTGTTTACGGTGGATTGCAGAATAGTGTCCATGATGTGGTGTTTTAGTGACACCTTAACCAATTTGAGAAAGTATAGATCAAGCCAGTTCTCAGAGAACATTAAATGGCCGAATTAGATTTTCTGATTGGATTTTCATTCGTTATGAGTTCAATTATGGTTTGGAAAATTACACACTAGGTTAGACCAAATAGAAATATTTAATTAGAATTAGAGAGAGATGGATCTAAGAGACATACGATTGCAGAATGTTTATCCAACTAAACAGACCTCAACCAGTGATGTACTAAGTTGAGTGTTTTTTTTTTAATAGAGATGAGTTTACTGACTGGATCATCCTGACTACAAATTCCACCAATCAGAGAGCATCAAATGAACGGCCATTCATTGAAATTCACTTTACTGATATTTTTTTATCATTGTATTTTGATCTTGTGTATTCACTAAATTGATAATAATCAATTGGGTTATATTAATCAACTGTGACGTTGTTGTTAATTTATTTCAATCAAATGGCGCGCCGGTTGGCAACGATTCAAGAAAATAACCTTTAATAACTTATAGAAATACTAAATTTTCCAAATTACCTGAAGCAAATGTCCGAACAGAATTGATGAAAGCTATTTTTGGCAAAAACTGGATCCGGCCGGCTACTCCTTTGATGATACTAGCCATTTTTGTGAGATATTCGGTACTTACGTGGAGAAAACCTTGCTTCTGTCGGCGAAAACTATCACAAAATGTGCAAATATATTTCTGGGTGTGTTCTAGTGGTATGGATGTGTATAAAATACAGAGTATTTGTGTGGTCTTTATATTAATGCCGAAAAATTGATAGTGATGTAATAGTATTTGGGTGTCCGTATAAAAAAAATCCAGATACTCTTATCGAATCCAAGTACTCAATACTAACAACGAATAGTATTCACGTTACTAATTACGGATTAATTGCGGATTACGGGTTTCCGGATAACAATTTTCAGCAATTTTTAAATAAAAAACAAAAATTATTTATTCATTTTATTTTGACAGCTAGTAAAACGCTTTTCTCACTCTAACATACTTTATATATATATTTTCAATTTATATGTCCCTTTTCTAATCTTGCGAGAATATTACAGATGCCAATGTCTAATTTGAATTAAGTCGGCATTAATAATTTTCTGCATACAACACCCTTAATTTAAACATTATTTGTACAATATATACACCAAAATTAACTCTATTAATCATTTAAATTAATTAATTATAAAATCATAAAGAAATAAAAGTAAATTTATTAAATTTAATTTAATATTTAAAAGGCTGCGTACATTGTAATATATTGTTTTAACATAATTATAGTGAGTGAACGTACTCTAATTATATAAATTTGACAGTTCTCGTATGTACACAACATTTCTCCCATTTGTTTTTAATTGGTGAGTTTTTGTGATTTTGTTAATTTTGCCGGTTTTAAAGGATTAAAAACCAGGTAAATTCAGCCAAAACTAATAAATAACTAGAAAAAATATATAACAAACACCATTTATTTATCAATTTTCAATATTTGATTTCTATTAATGAAATTTGGTACATAAAAATTCCATTTGGGCGGATTCTTATCTGGTTTTACCGTTATGAAACTTGTTTGTTTAATTTATTTTTCGTCAAAATATTGAAAAAGTCAAAAGGCTAAAGGTGTGTCTTGTATATTTTGATAATATTTACATAGAAGAAATTACTGTACTTTGTACACCAATAGAGGTTTTTCAATTTTAGTTAAATTCGTCAATTCATGTTGCACATTAATAAATCAATGGCGCTAAAAATAAACAAAATCATTCCAATACTCAAAATAAACTTGGCTACCCGAACTATGAGCATCATTGCTACATCTTTAAAATACTCCGAATATGGTGAACCATTAAATGTAATCAAAAAAGAACAACAAAAACTCGATGAGCCAAAAAATACGGAAATTTTAATAAAAATGCTAGCGGCCCCTGTTAATCCGGCCGACATAAATACCATTCAAGGTAAGCTCCAGTTTTCTCAATAAAGTTTATAAAATTTAAACTAATATTTTGTTAGGAAAATATCCGGATCGACCTGAATTGCCTGCCTATGCTGGTAACGAAGGTGTCGGCGAGATATTGTCATGTGGTTCAGATGTTAAAAATTTTGCTCCTGGCGATCGAGTCATTCCGTACACCAATTTATTGGGAACGTGGCGAACTCATGCAATTATTAAACAGGAATATCTTATTAAAATTCCGAAAGAGATCGGGATAGTGGAAGCAGCTACTCTAACTGTAAATCCAACGTCAGCTTATCGAATGTTGAGCGATTTTGTTGGACTAAAGGCTGGCGATACAATCATACAGAATGGAGCAAACAGTGGTGTTGGTCAGTTTGTCCATCAGATATGTAAAATTTGGGGAATAAATTCGGTTGGTGTTGTCAGAAATCGACCAAATTTAAATGAATTGGTTGCCTATTTAAAAGGATTAGGAGCAAATGAAATTATAACCGAAGAAGAATTGCGAACGACAACATTATTCAAGTCGGGCAAATTACCGAAACCGAAATTAGCGCTGAATTGTGTTGGTGGAAAGAGTTCCACCGAAATACTGCGACATCTTTCCGAGAAGGGGATTATGGTTACATATGGAGCAATGTCCCGAGAACCAGTAACGGCACCGAATGCAGCTCTTATATTTCGGGATATATCATTTCGTGGATTTTGGATGTCCCGATGGAATAAGGAACACTATCGTGATGAGAAACGTTTTTCAATGTTAGAAGATTTGATGAATTGGTATGTAAGTGGTCAGCTAAAAGGTCCAACGCATGTTTTTGTGCCTTTTGATCAATATGAGCTAGCATTAGGCAGTGCCTTGGATATTAAGGGTTTTGCCAGTGGTAAAACTATTTTAGATTTTACATCTCAATCAAAGTTGTAAGTTATTAAAGTGGTTGATTAAAGTTTGAAATTTGTTAATTTTTTAAAGTTTTTTTCATTTTTTAATTATCCGCCAAAATTAAATGTACTCGATTTTGCTTATGGTAACACTAGAATTTATCAATAAATCCCGTCACGTGATTTATTTAGAAATAAATAAAAAGCAGGGTTTAGAAACTTATTTGCGGACAACGGACAAAGTCACGCGACAAACGTCATTTGACGTCATCATCGCTTTTTTTTGGGAGATTGACAAATCTCAAACTTCCTCTAACAACAACAACAACAACAACTTTAATTTCTCCGTCGTTAAACTCTCGCAGTTCGCAGTTTTCCTAGTGCCGCGATTGTGTTCAAATCGTCTTAGACATTTCTGCAGTCAAAAACCTTATTCAAAACAAATAAAAAAAGGAAAAATGGATGTCGGGGGTGCATACGGTGGTGGAAAAGCTGGTTCTACATTTGATCCAATAACATTTGTACAGAGGCCACAAGTTATTCTACGTGCATTATGTTGGGTATGTAAATTTTTCAAAATAAAAAAAAAAAAAAGAAGAAAATTCATGAAAAATATTATAAATCGATTTTGACACCAAAAATTATAATTCTCTTCCTCTCTGTATTTTATAAATCTCTCGTGAGCTTAATTGTGGAATGGAGTACAGTTGTTATTCCTTCCATTAGCAGGAGCCATTACACAAGAGAATCTGGCACTTTTGTTGGTATTTCGGAAAGAGACCAAGTACAGTGGGTGGTTTGTGTATATATGGTGTATTTACCCTATTTTTTTGGGATGACTTGACGATCTCATTTTTTCACACAATGTTACGAATATGTGGCATCTCATTCCGTGCCCGCCCATTCCATTGGGCAAATTTCTACCACACACCATTCATCCAATTCATAAGTTTCTCTGTGGATACAATGCTTTTTTTGAGGGTATATGTAATACACCAGCAGGAACATTATAAATTTATTGATTTTTCCCATCTCTCTTCCCAACGTATTAGTGACTTGAAAGTGTTTCAAATCAATTTATCATTTATCTTGGTCTTGGTCTTGGTCTTGGTCTTATAAATATCTCAATGATTTTTCACATAAACAATAATTAGCACATTGAATTTTTATGTAACATTTTTGCTCCATTTACTGACTATTAGATGATAATATCTGTATCCATTTGTTGAACATTCTTTTTGTTCTATATTCAGAATATACTCGCCAGTAAACCGATTTCTTTCTTCTGACCTGTAGATTTTCACATCGGAGAAAGAGGGGGGGAGGGCGCTAGATATTTTTGCCGTAATAAAAATTCCTAATTAGAATGATGTTGTAGGACAACCTTCGTAAAGATTCAAGGTAATCGGGGTAACAATAGAGAGAAATCAATAAAAGTGATTTGATTTGACACACACGTTGTGTGGTGTATAGCAAACAGCAACAACGGCATTTGAAATTTGTGTCAATCATTGCTCTGGCTGGAAATTAAATTAATCAATGAAGGGTGGTAAAAAAACGCCTAGAAAAAATGACAACATTAAGTGTTAAGATGTATGGAATATAGACAGTGTGTCACTAGAATTCAGCGCTCCATGACTTCATCATTTATAGACAAAGAAGAAAGAAGAAATGTTCGCTTGTCTTTGTCTCTTAAGTCTTACATAATTAAAAATGGAAATATTTTTCTAATTGGTGGTCCAACATCAACAATTTCTGTTAACTATTGGAATGGATTTTCACATGCCGAACGTCGATGCTTAAGTAGTAGATTGTAAAGCTTTCTTTAGTTTTTTCTCTTAATAAATACCCTTTGGTCTTACCTTAAAGAAATGGAGTCCGCCTGGCCCCTTACACCGGCCCAGTGTATTAGTGATGGAAAAAACGTAGATTTTTAATAGCATCAGAGAAATTCAAAATATAAAACTTACTTCAGCGACCTGCAAATGATGCACTGATGAATTTTTTAGGAATCGCCTCCGAATACTTGTAGAATTTTTGTGGACGTCCACGTCCACGTTCTCGCTTGCTTGCCACATTCTTTCTACCTGTTCTGTACCTTTTTTTCTTTTCATCTTCCTGTCTCTCTATTTAGCCCAAATTTGCTTGTCAATCACGCCGGTGGCTTGGAAAGGAACTACTGGGGTGTGGATTAAGGGCCGTTTAGTAGCAAACGGAGCGGTAGATGCATGATTAAGCTGTATACTGGTTGCTCATCATGCTCTGCCCATGACTATTTGAGCAATGGCTGTTGAACACTGACTGACTGCATCTCTGCTGGTAGAATTGTTGGTGGTGGTCCTAAAATTTGGTTCTGAAATTGTGGACCGTTACCTTGTTAGTATTTGGAATTGTTGTTAGTATTTGGAATTCAGCCCGTGTTAGTATTCTTAGCTTTGGAATTTCATCTTTTATCTGCGTCACGGATTTCTGACAGATTCACCAAATGGCTACCCAGCATCTTTTGTCTCTTTTCCGATACGGCTGGGCATTCACATAGTAAATGCTCAGCTGTCTCAGGCAATTCCTCGCAAAATCTGCAGGTTGGTTCCACAACCACACCCAGCCTGCTTTGGTGTGCTTTGAACTGGCCGTGCCAGGAAAGAAACTCTGTTAGTTTTTTAACTTTAGCTCTAGGTAGAGAAAGTGCATATTTCTATGCAGATTGATCCGGTTCTCTGATGAGTGCTTTAGCTTGTCTGCATCCTGATTTTGCCCTCCATTTTGCCAGATGCCTCTTCCTGGAGGCTTGTTCTTGCAGAGGTCTGCAAGCTCTAACTGATAAGCCCAGGAAAGGTTCATTTATTTTCGCTAACTCGTCAGCCTCGTCGTTCCCCTCCAGACCTGAATGTCCTCTCACCCATAGGAGGTCGACAGTGTTTTGTTCCGCCAAACTTTCCAGAGCTTGAAGGCATTCATAAACAAGTCCCGAGGTGAGTTTGAAGGAGTCAAGTGCTTTCAGCGCTGCTTAATTGTCGGAGAAGAACCTAACATGTTGGCCCTCAATAGATAGATATAGTCGATGGAGAAACTTTGGCAATCAGATTAATGAGCCTTATTATTTACCAACCAAATGGCTCAGATTTAAAAAATGGCAATGCTTAAAAATGTTCCTGTGAAATAGCGTGCATTTGTAAGGTTTTTTTATAAAACGAACACCTCAAGTGCTGCATTTTTCCATCAAAAAATGACGAGCTTATATGAATTGAAATAAATGTATAAACAAAGAGGGATATTTAATGGGCCCATCTATCGAGACCTTAATATTTTCGGGGACTCTAGGATGCTTGCCCTCTCTCACACTAAACTAAACCAATGAGCTTGAATGAGATTTTATTTCTTAAGAAGAACTGTCTTTTTGATTGGCTGCAATTTTGAAAATTGCTTTAGGATCTATTAGGTCATTTCACATAGAATGTTTTGATTTTCTTAACATCGCTGAGTTGGCTATAGTAGTGATGACGATGATGCTACTCTTGCAATTGTAAGCAGACGCAACAGTATTTCCTTCGACGGTTTTCCCTAATCACAAATTTCGTAAGATTCTGACCTATTTTGACCTTTTAAAGTCCATTCAAATGAAGTCATTCTTCAAATAAAATAATAATATTTTCTCTACAGCTATTTGCGATCATTGTATTCGGATGCATTTCATCTCAAGGATGGCGTGTAGATGCAACAACCAATAAAGACGTTTGTTTATATAATGGCGATTCAAATGCATGCAATTATGGTGTTGGAATTGGTGTGATTGCATTTCTAGCGGCAATGGGCTTCCTTATTGGTGAATATTTATTTGAGCAAATGTCATCCGTTAAAACTAGAAAACACTATGTATTGGGCGATCTTGGATTTTCTGGTAATTTTTGTGTTGTTGTTCTAATCGGGACCCTTCTAAACTGATGATTTTTTTTTAGCTTTATGGTCATTTTTGTTCTTTGTTGGCTTTTGCTATTTAACCAATCAATGGGGAAAAGCCGAAGATCCACCATTGGGATATGGCGTCAATAATGTACAGTCAGCCATTGTATTTTCATTCTTTTCAATGTTTACATGGGTAAGGAATATAGAAAGACAAAATGGATAGAAGAATTATGTATAAACGTTTTTCTATATTATAGGCAGGCTGTGCATGGTTTGCATATCAAAGATTTAAACAAGGTGTTGATGCTGCGTTTGCACCATCTTATGAATCTGATCCAACAGCAAATGCATATTCCAGTTATCCCGTTGGTAATGAAGCTGATCAATATAATGAAGCGCCATTTTCAGCACAACAGAGAGGTATGTAATTTTTATATTAAAGTAAATAAGATGGACATGGAGGCTCATGAATTTTAAATTAACAATTAAGTAGTCTGAACAATACACAAAAAGTCGATCACGAACCACTAAATAATAATTTCGAATTTTATTAATGCTTAGAAGTAGTTTGTTCGAAATCATTAATTTATCGAATTTTACTTAAGCGGCATTTTGGTTTTTCGTCAAATATCAATTCGTTTGTCAAATTTTTGTCTATGGCTGTGTTCTTAATTTCGAAATATATTTTACCATGTCAAGGTTAATGCTTATTGGTTGGCTACCTTTGTTAAACAAACTAATTCTATTTATGCCTTTAACTTATTTAACGGCTTCATTGCCAGTCAATTAAGGTACGAGTAGATGTTAAGTAGATTAAGGCACCAATCCATTAAGGTAGAACCCATTGACTTCTCAATTAGAACAAAGCTACGAATATTTAGCTCAAATGTAAAATTAGTCCGTATTTATGGTTGCGAGACGTGGCCAGTGTCCTCTAAAATTACACGAAAACTCCAAGTTTTTATTAAAAAAATGCTTATATCGAATCTCAAAAGTCTTCTGGCCCAATGTGATATCTAACATTGATCTATGGAAATTAACATATGTGTGCCCCCTTGAGCTTTAGATAAGGAAAAGAAAATGAACATGGATTAGACACGTTCTACCTAGACCAGATAATCCTGCAAGAAAAGCCTTGTTTTGGAACCATCAAGGAAGCCACGAACCTGGACTTTAGGTCGTAGCACATGGAAATGCTCGATAATAAAAGAGCTAAAACTGGTTGGGAAAACATGAAACGAGATTAGCGCATTGGCAATGGATCGAGACACTTGGCGAATACTGGTTCCTCTCCTATGCCCCATTAGAAGTGGTTAAAGGACCGAAAAGAATCCAAAAAAGAGATTGGAATCATCATCTTGTCTATAGATTTATGGTATAATCTTAGCTAGGGGTGTATAAACAATGAAATCAACGTTTTGAAGCAAACAATAAGAATAAAAACAGATTTTAGCACCTTGACCTTTCTCATGAAATTTTAAGTCGTAATACGCATGTCCGGTCGTCCTTGAGATCGAGATACCAGCTAAACAGCTGAAGCTGACATTTTGACAGTTTATTAAGTACTCCTATAGATCTCTATTGTTTTTTGAGTAAATCAAATAAGGTATAGGGGAGATCAGGGTGTCTTACGTAATTTTAATAAAAACTTCATTTTCTCGAAATTCATTTGGAATAGAGAAAAAATATATATGACAAAAAGTATAAAGAATTTAAAGAAAAAAATAATAAAGATTTCATTCATTAACCAAAAAGTTCCACAGCTTACCGTTATGGCGTTGCAATCAATTTTATCTAATGTTCATTTAATCGACATTTTTTCGTATTCGAGAAAAATGAATACAACAAAAATTATAGAGAATAAAAAAATTAACATTTCACTGATAGTTTCTACAATCAATTTTATGCCATTTTCAAGATTTTCAAGCTCCCTTTGGCGGTTTTAGTTTTTGAATCAATTAGCAATCGGTAGAAAAGTTCACTAGCCGCCACTGCTGACTTATATTACATTTTTACCGGATTTTTTTTTTGTTCAATTTTCTACCATATTTAATGCAATTTATTTACATTTTTAGGTGGAAATGAATTTCAAGCTCCGACCTATTAAAATATTTGTCACTAAACATTCTAGATACGTTTAATTAATCCAAAGACAACTTAATGTGAGTGTATCCATCTGTTATATTTAAAAAAAAAAAAAATAAAATTAAAAAAAAAATCAAAGTAAGAATAAAACAGAAAGAGAGAGAGAAAGGTTTTAAGTAAACATTTACTTTGACAATATGTTTTATATTTTTCTGTGTATTATATATAAATGTAGCTTGATAAATACGTTAAAAATATGACAGTGATAAGTTCCAAAATGCTTATTGTGGGTATTTTGAATAGAAAGAGAGAAAAGAAAAAGAAAATTTTATTTTATGAACCTTAATTGCGTTATATTCGTCGCAAACTTATTGTTCATTGTTGATTAGTTATAGATTACAGAAAATTTATTATTATTATTATTATTATTTAATATACTCCTCATTATTATCTAATATACATGTAGTATTTGTAAGATGATTGATTATGCTTGAACAAAAAATAGAAAGAAAGACAAAAAAAAAAAAATGAACAAAAATATTCATACACACAACAAGGAGTTTTTTTAAATGTTGTAAAGTTGTACAATTGATCCTGATGAATTAATGTTTATAATAATAAAATTTAACGAAAGCTTTAATGATGTTATTGCGTTGAACAAAACAAAAACAAAAAAAAAACAAACAAACAAACCAAATAAACAAAATTTGTTTATTTTGCATATTTGTAGCTTGCAATAGTTGACAGAGATGATGAATAGGGGAATGCTAATAATTTGACACATTCCACATATATATAGAATTAATTACTACCAACAATATTTGTATTTTGAATACTAAATAGCCCCGCATATCTCGAAATTTGTATATGGCTCTCTTATGAATTAATTATCTATTTGGAATAACATAAATTCTCCATCCTTTTATCTTTGATCCCAGATCTACTGATCAAAAGTAATTTCAAACGGTATTAATCCTCAAATGGCCAAAAGTCTAAATAAATAATTGAATAAAAAAATCAATTTGCCATAATTATCCTTAGATGGGATGCCAGTTAAAAAATCTCTTCTACTACTATCATATTTGTTATTGGCGCCCCAAAAACATCTAATACTTGTACAGATATCCCACCTATAATACGGTCGATAGAGTCCAACATAATTCCGTGTTGTATGAGATTATTTGTAGAACTACCGTTTTATACGAGAATTTTCGCATGTTGAAACCGTGCTATAGTATACCGTATTATATGAGAATTTCCGTAATTTTCTTATCCGTGTTGTAGGAGGGCTACCTATATTTAGATAAATATTTGCTGTACCTACTAACTAAAGGACATTGTTAAAAATAATTAAAAAAAATTACAAAACAACAACCACAAAATAAAATTACCAAATTTATTGTAAAAGAAGCAGTTCGAAAAGTGCTTAAATATTTTATTTGCTAATTTTTGGTTAATAAAACCAAAAAAAAAAAAGAAAAAAAAACACAAAACAAAAAAAAAATCGTTAAATGTAATTCGAATATAGGAATTTTTGAATAATGAATTAGGAGTCGTAAATAAGATTCTTATTCCCATCAACGTTGTCAAAACAAAAAAAATATTTAATCCGATTCTGAACGTTTTAAATTATTTTCGCAAAACTTAAAAAAAAAAAAAAAAACTAAAAACTTAAAAAAAAAAAATAATTCTTTGTACATGCAATCCGAAACGAAATACGATTTTTTAAGAGAGCTGTAATTTTTTGAAAAGCAATTTCTGATAAGTGTGTATAATAATAATAAATAAATAAATAAATAAATAAATAAAAAAGTATTATAATAATATAATAAATATATTTCTATTTTGATGGAAAACAATAGGTCACATATATTCAAATGATGATGATGATAATGATAAATAATACATAAATAGACAAATAAATGTGCGATCTAAGTATTTACATATAAATAAAATATAATTTTAAGAAAATTTACATAAATAGAGATACATAAATATAGTAGATGGTAGAGATCTGTTAAAAAGACATACTGGAAATGCTGTACTTAATTTAAAATACTGTAGATATAGATAGATAGAGAGAGAGGGGGACACCATATATATATATATATTAATTTATTTATTTTTTATTTTATTATTTAATTTGAAAAGACTTAAATAACGAAAATCTACCATATCATTGAAATTGTACATTTTATTTTTAATAAGAAAATTTTTATTACCGGAAAAACATTGTAAATGGTCGTCGGGAAAATAAGTAGGTTTAGTGGAATTTTTTTTATGACTTGTGAAAAGTCCTTTTCGATATATTTTTTTTTATTTTTTATATTCTGGACATAAATCTAATCTAAAATATTCAGACTTAAAACATTGTCAATTCTTTGCAGTATCTAAATATTTTTATTGTGATCATCTCGTACATGATGTAAGATAAGACTTTTGTTAGATAATTGCTATAAAAGCTTATTCAATTTTAACGAAAGTTGTGAGTTGAAAGTCAATGTCAAAAAGCAAAATCGATTACATAAACAACAAAGGAGGAGAACTTTTTATACGTGAAATTCACTTTAGCTCTGATTTATTCATATAAGTCGTTAGATTCTCTCCAAGTAGACACGGTAGAAAATGAAAAATTAACACTTGTTGTTGTGTCAACTTTTTGGCCAGGGTTACCATGATGGGTTTATGGTATTTAACAAAAATTAAAAAAAATTATTCTAATACTCCCAGATATTCGTTCGCAATTTTTCTCATTTTAAAATTTTTTTTTTACATTCTTTGCGAAAAATTCTTCCACATCAAAACAAAGTTATTTAAACTTACACCGCACCCTAACCCCCACCCCCTCCCCTATATGCTTGACACCACACAATCCGTAACTTAAAATTATATTCAGAATAGGGAAGAAAGAAAAGCGAAAAGGAAGATGATAGCCAAAGAGCAGTTAGAAAGGAATTAAGAGAATTAAGATTGAAGTTCAAATCGACTAAAAACTGCAGAAATATGCAAAACTAACCCACCCTCAATCCATTGGACGACTCAATTTGTTTAACAGAGTGTGTTTTGTGTGTGTGTGTGTCAAAAATAATTATTAATTCTAAATCTATTACTAAAAATCTCATATATTTCTTACCCGATAGCCGATACCTGACTGCAATAATTTCTTAATTTTTTTTCGTTTTTTGAGATTTAATTTACTAGAGCAGCATTTCGGTATGTTCGTATATTTTATATAATATTAATGATAATTAAAAATAATCTAAATTACAAATTATATGTGACTAAGTTAGCATTTCAAAATATAAGAATGAATTTGATGATTTTTTTCGTTCTTCTTCTTTAAAATTATATAAAAAAAATTTTTTTTTTTAATTTTGAATTTGTGATATAAATTACCTGCACAAGGGATGCCATCTCTTAACGATAATTTTCGGTTTTTAATTTATATTGATAATAATTGAGAGTTGAATTGTAAAGAAAGGCAAGGAGACGAAAGAGACGATACTATTAGTAATATTATTTTGAAATTCAGACTTTAGCAATTGGATCAAATTCATTCATTCATACAAAGACGAAATGCACGAAATAATAATAATAATAAATAATTAAAATTAAAATGTGTGTGTGTGTCTGTTCCTTTTAGATATTAGAAATTAATAATAGGTAATAGATATTCGTTCAAAACAAAAGGAAAATAAAACTGTAAACTATATATATATACCGTTTATGTACCGTATACCTATGGTAAAAAGTGAAATTCAGTAGATGGTACATAATTTAAAAAAAAAAATTAAATTGTACAATTTCTGTAAATAATCTCATTGTGTGAATTGTGTCACCGTGTCAATACACGTAAATGTTACATACATATTTATGTAGTGTATTATATTTAATACCAAAGCTTGTTAAAATATTTATATAATATCTAAGAGTATTTCTAGTCCGTTACATTAATACAAAAAAAAAAAAAAACAACACTCCCGTTTATTGGCACGGTACATTGTTTCTAAACAATAGTTAAAAATTACATACCAACACTTAACACTAACACCTATAACCAGATTTATTTTTGTGATACATTTCCCGTTACTTAATTTTTAAATATCTACCCTCTTATTTAATTTACATTTTTTGTTGTTGTCTATTTTTAATTTTTTTCTATTTAAACATTGAAACGTTGAATATATTTTTTTTGATTGATTATGTATAATGAATGCCAAAATAAGAGTTCAAACACTACCAAAGCGGTAAAATTACCAAGAAAAATATATTTTTTTTAAATGAAAAAGACCACCACCACCACCACCCGACCTGACCAAAATGTCAATAACAATGGAAAAAAAAAATTAATTTTATTTTGAAAATTGAAATGTGAAAATTCTCAGTAGACAGAGTTTGTTCGGAAGTCTTATATTTATTTTGAACTGGATAAAACAAAAACAAAAACAAAGAATAAATTTAAGTTTAATTATACATAAATTATTATTATAAAAGAAAGTATTATATATATATATATAATAAATTAAAAAATCCAAAATTTTTTAGATTTTTATTTTATATTTATTAGCCAAATTCAAAAAATTGTTATTATTAAAATGAGAACGGGACGTCACGTAAAATCTTATCATATTTTAATTAACTCGTCATTTTCCTTTTGTCATTAAGCGAAATAATGACGATTAGACGGTAATGAGAAGCCTTATTATAATGAGAATAAAGATTTAATGACATCAGTGAGATTCTATCATTTTCATCGCATTATTATGTTTTGCGATCAGACGACTATCATTTTTCTCTTTTGCTCTGGGAATACAACGCGTTCTAAAGTTATCGTGGCAACGAGCGAGCGAGCGATCCAACTAACCAACTTTTTTATTTCATTTTTTGGTTGCAAAACCTTCAAACGAAAAAAAAACTTCACAAACTTTTGAAAAGATTTTACAAAAGCTACTGCGTTTGGATACAAATAGCTCTCATCAAAATGAATAATGATATGGTCTCGAATTCATGAAACGCTAGCCGAGAAAGTTCTCATTTGTCAAAAGTCTCACTGACGGAGTGATTAGACGGTTACTAAATCGTCTCTTTATAATGACACAATAATGTTCTTACTAAGGTCGTCATTAATAATAAGACTAATAATGGAGTCACAATAATGACGATTTGACGGTATGAGACATTAATGAGAACAACGTGACGCAAATTTGACGTCACGAGCTCATTTTAATGAGCGATTTAATGTCCGTCTAATCGTAGCTTAAGTACAAGATAGACCTAACATTTATAATATCGCTGGATTTGTACAAGCCTCAGCTTTACTTTTCGTGTAATTTTGAGGTTAAATTCTAATCTCCCGATTTTTAAAAATTCTTTTACTGATGTGGTGTTTTTGCAATTAGTTTTCTATCGAAATTTCTAATCATATCGATGGACGGTCGGCCAAATATTTTTTGTCTGATAGATATTCGAAGCATTTAACTAGAAAAAAAAATTTCTCCGATCAATGGTCCTGTAGTTTAGAAGATATGAATTTTTTAAGAATTTCTATTGAAAATATAAGGGATATGTAAGAAAAAATTGGGAAAATCTGAACAAAAACAAGGTTATCTCTTACGAAAATCTTCTTTAGCCCATATTTTTGCTTAAAATCACTTAAAAATCTAGTAAAATGTAAGTAAAAAATTTATCAATTGTGTAAAAATGAAATTTAATTTTTTGATCGGAATTTTAGCCGTTTTCAGGCATTCTATAGCAAATGTGTGGAGATACATCTGAAATTCTGTACAAACCACTTGAAATGTTAAAAAATAAATTATTTTAATGCATGGAAAGGAAAATATTGAGATTTTATTATAAACCTTAATTTCATTTTTTTTTATATTTTATTTCTAGGTCCATTCGAATTCTGAGTTCCTGGATTTTTATCGTTTTTGGGCGTAGAGCAGTTCCTCATACATATTGTTTCAATTTTTCCTGATGCATAATCCAGTAATACCAACTTAACAACTCAACTAAAAAAGGTAGGAGTATCAATTCCTGTAACCAATGTAACCAAATTAAATTTCTTCCAATGGCTTAAACTCTAAACTAAAAAATTTGTCGAGCTCCAACAGAAACGGTTGAGCTTCTGGAAGGATATAAATATGTAGGTGGCGAGGAATAATGAACTATTAAAAGATTGTTAATAAAATATAAATTAAACCAACAAAAGACTTTTTAATAAATGGAATTAACTTAAAAATTTGTTTTTTATTTTCCATGCCTCAACCTTAGGTAAAGTACAACTAGAATCATCATTTCAGGTAAAGATCTACAAGATGCTTCAATATGGAAAAATTTACGGCATTAGAACGGCCTTCTCTCGGAGATGGGGCATCGTATGATCGTATGACAAAAAGTTTTTTTGATGGTACTGTGTTGAACTCGCTTTTTTGAAAATTAAATGATACAATATCGAAAAACTGTTAGTCATTAGAATGGCCATCCCTTAAAATCACCACATATCAATTTTCGTGAAAATATCTCGATAAATAAGAATTTTGAAAAAAAAACGATTTCAAAACGGTACAATCTCTGGGTTGAGTTATCTGCTGTCACTTATGAACTCCTGATCCAAGAATGTTTAATTTTTCGAATTTGCCATTTTTTTCGCCATTTTCGTGGGGCGTCGTTTAGCAAAAAATTATTTTTCAAACTTTTTTTTTGAAAAATGGCAAAACAAATCGATAATTTGAAAAAATACAATATCAAGAGTTCATAAGTGGCAGCAAGTAAACAAACCTAGAGATGGCGCTGCATGCACCGTTTCAAAATCCTTGTTTATCGAGAAAATTTCATGAAAATTGGTATTTCGAGATTTAAAGGGATGGCCTTTCTAATGCCGTATCAGTTTTTAATCGATGATTCTTGTAAATCTTCACCTGAAATGACGATTCTTGTTGATCTTTCACTGAAATGAATGCAAAACAAAAGACAAATTTCTAAGTTTCTTCTATTTAATGAAATCAATTAATTTTTTGGCTTGATTACAACTCATTAACATTTTCATTTTTATTTTTTTTTATTCCTGTGGGGGAACCTATAACATACATAGTTCAGTTTTTATACCCGTATAATGTTAATTAAAGGGTATTAAATATAACTTTGGTACGGAGTTTGTAACGCCCCTTAATACTCATCGTAGAAAACAAATTTCAACACCATTGTCTATCTCGTGAAATTCTAAGTCAAATTATGCATGTCCGTCCGTCTGTCCGTGATCAAGATTCCGGTCAAACGGCTGAAGCTAGAAAGCTGAAATTTTGACAGTTTATTATGTAGTTTTATTATGTAGAGTATAGTTATCTTACTGGAGCAAATCGGACAAAAAATAGGGGAGGCTGTGGTACAGTGTTGAAATAAAAGAAATTAATTTGTATTTTTCAATTTTTCATAATTCATATATTTCAATCTGGTCTTCAAATATAACTTGACAATGCAAACCTTATTGTTTTAAACATTACTGAAATATCACAAAATTACTTATAGTGACAATAAAATGGATCATTTTAATTAGTAATAATAATTCTATATTTATAAATTACTTACTATTTTTTTTCTTATTTTCATCATCTTTTTCTTTTCACTAATATTATGCTTATATACATATTGAGTTATATATATATGTAAATATAATAATATTTTATATAACAACCATTTATGACATTATGTGTTTTTTTAATATAGAGTTTTTTTTCGTTTTTTTTTTTTGTTTTTTTTTTCTTGTGTGTGGAATATTTTTGAGGAAAGGGGGAAAAACGTTTCAAAAAATTATCATTCTGCAAAGTGGGGTTTTTTTTTATTTATTTATTTTTATTGTGGAAATTTTGGATTTCTCATATTTGCCTGTTTAATTTTTTTTAATTTAAGGTGTTTTGTGTGTGTGTGTGTGTGTGTTTGTTTGTGTAAAATATCGATTTTTTTTTTGCTTTCTTGTTAAATTTGTTATTTTATTTTTAATTAAAATGATACTTTTTATTGCCAATTTATTTTATATTGTATTTATGTATTACATTTTTTTTTCATTAATAATTATAATATTTAATAGTAATTGGGTATTGTGTATAGTTTTTTTTTTTATTTTTTGATGTTTTTTTTTCTTTCCTTTTCGTTAAAAATAGAGTAGTTGAATTATAATTTGTTTTATTTTTTATTCGGTTTATTTTTTTTTTTTTTTATTTTTTAGGGTATTTTTTGAATTGAAGGCGGGTCGTTAATGATTTTCCATAATTTTATTCATTTTTTGTTTTTTTTTTTTTTGTTTTTTTGTTGTTTCGCATTTTCCGTTGTGTTTAACCGAGTCACTCAAAAACAACTCATCAGCCTCCAAAAGACAAAAAAACATCCTAGAGATGGTTTTATCTAAAAACTAGATTTTTTTTTAATAATAATATAGACCTACAATAATGATTACTTTTTTTGTTTTTTTTTTTTTGTTTTTTGAGGAATATATTTTGGGTACAATAATTACATTCTTAACAAATAATCATAAAAATTAATTTATAATTTTTTTTTACATACTTTTTAAATTTTTAAATTATTTTTATAAATTTTGTAGTTTATTTTTTTGTTATTTTTTTGTTTTTTTTTTTGTTTTTTTTTTGTTTTTTATCTGATGGTATTCGGTGTATATTTAAATGTATGTAAGGTGTGTGGACATTGTGATGTTATTTTTTTTTCTTAAATATTGTGTCATAATTTTTGATTAAAAAAAAATTTTTTATTAGATCATTTTTGAATTATAAATTGAATAGGGGGATTTTAAGGAATAAACCAATTTTGATTATAATGTTTTTTTTACAATACATATAATAATAAATAGTAATTTTTGTATCATTATGTGGTGTATATTATTTGAAGTGTCTATTTTAAACATTTTTGTTTTTTGTTTTTTTTTCTTCTTTTTTTTTGTTTTGTTTTTTTTTTTTTTAATAATGGCCAATCACTCGATTATTTGTATGGATTTCTATGAGATAATCTCGCACAAGATTTTTTTTTTTAAATGAATGAATTTATTAATTTATCAAAAATTTATCATTTTTTTTAAGGTAGTGTGCTTTTTGTAATATTAAGGGGGGGTATAGATTTATTTGTTGTTATTGAGGTAAATTAAATGTAATGTTAATGCAATTTTTAATATATATTTACGATAATATTATAAAAACAGTTATTAGTTGATGAGGCTAGCGCGAGCTATATACTATTATTCTAGGGTGGATCAAAAAAAAGAAAGACAAATTATTAAGCACTGTACGTCCTGCTGGGCCACACAAAAAAAAAACAAAAACCATTTAAAAATTATCGCCTTAGCGGCACAGATTAAGATGGGGGCACATATGCTTTCAAAATCGACCGATGTAAACAATCGTTTTATTATAATAAATTGTAAAAAGACGAATGCCTGTGTTTTGTGTGTGTGTATGTGTCAGTCAACAAAGAGCCATTTTCTATCAAAAACTAACACTAACCTAACATAACATAAAGTTTACCTCAGCTACCAACGGGTTTTTTTTTTCTTTTTTTTTTATCGAGCAGTCAAATTAATAAAAACATTTATTATCGTACAAAAGTTTAAAAATCATCTCCTAAACATAGCTCCATATTAATCAATTGAAAATTGGTTGGATTTTCAATTGATTTTCCTCGTCTATCTTAAATATTTAATATATTTTTAATAATAATTAATGATTTTTTGCATTTATTTTATAAATATAGTTATTACGTGAAAATGATATGACCATTTGGAATTGATGAAATATGAGTCGCGTGCTCTTTTTTTTATTTAGTTTTTAATTATTTTTTTTTTGTTTAGTTTATATACTTTTTTTTTACAATATCTTTATTTCTTCTTCTCTTTTTAAGATCTAGAGTAGCCTTTCATAGCCCGAAAAAAAACTGTGCTCGTTAATATTTTTATTAATTTGTTTCCTGCTCAGAATTTGTTTTATTTCTTACTATTTTTTTTTTGTTTGTTACTGGTCTACGCTAAAAAATGTTTTTTTTTAATATTTCTATTTTGTGTGTGTGTTGTATTCTGTTTTTGTGTTGTGTGTAGTATGTGTGTGTGTGTGATTTTTTTAAATTTAATATTTTTTTTTTTTTTTATTTAATGTAAATCACTTATATCAACAACATTTTCTTATTACTATCATAATTAGGTAGATTTTTTTTAGATTCCTAATGTATCAACTAGATTTTCTTTTTTCATCATAAAAATTGCTAAAAATATATTATCAAAAAAACAAAAGAAATTTCAATTATGTGTGTTTGTTAATATATTTTTAACGTAAAATATAAATATTTTTTTTTTTTGTTATTTATTTTTTAATTCATTTTTTTTATTTTCATTCATTTTTTTTTTAAATTTTTTCTTGCATTAATAATAAAGGAACGAAGAAAGGACATTTTTTATGTTTTTAAAACATATTTAAATAGGTTTGGTGTCCAGTCTATGTTTTAATAATATATAATTCGTTTAATTTTTATTTTTTTCTCTCCGT
Organism: Platyura marginata; assembly: GCA_026745375.1. Classification (NCBI taxonomy): domain Eukaryota; kingdom Metazoa; phylum Arthropoda; class Insecta; order Diptera; family Keroplatidae; genus Platyura; species Platyura marginata. The sequence continues at coordinate 2,083 of JANSTT010012001.1, read as the reverse complement.
TCAATGGCTTTTCTTCAGGAACATACTGATTTTTTGAAAACAAAATATTTTTGGAATTTTATTTTCGTTTTTGTGGTAATTTGTTTTTGTTTTTTTTTTTATATAAAAAAGGGATATTTTGAAAATGTATAATTTGCCACCCAAAAATTTGATCGGACAGGAAGATTTTTGACTTTAAGTCAAAAAGATGATAACATTGATAAGAAATTTTTGTATTCACTTTCAATTAGCAAGAAATACGGACGACATATTAGAAATAATTTCTAGAATTTCGAACTTTAGTTTTTAATAAGGAGTATCGACATTCAAAAATTTTTTTTTTGGTAGATATTATTTTTTGAAATAATCACGCAAAAACATTAAACCCTCCCTCTCGAAAATGATTAATTTTTTCATTTTTTTTCTTATTTGGATGTCTTAATGAACAAAAAAATATTTGCAATTTGATTTCATATCGCTATGTTTCATTTATGATGATGATTTAAGATCAAATAGGGTTGGCCAGTCATGTACGCGGTCCTTCACCGAAAAATGATGGACAATTTACCATAAAAACGTACCAAACAATTATTTTGCATTATCACGTGGAGCATTTTTTTTTATTTTTTTATTTTTTTTTTTTTTAGTGCGTGTTAAAATGATTTCGATCTAAATAATTTAGAAAAACTAATGTGTGACTAGACGCGCGCGACTACCCGCTTTTCTTTGTATAACATTTTTTTCTTTTTTAAATATATAAAAAATGTTTTATAGTAAATATTATCATTAAAAAATTTTGAGAATCATATTAGGTCGACTTAATCAAAAAAATAAATCAAGTCAAAACAAAATTTGGAAAACAAACAAATAAAAAAACTAAAGGCAGCAGATTTTTTTTTTTTACATTATTAATTTTAAATAATATCCCGGAAGAATCAACACATCTGCTGCCAGTATTATCACAGTTTGCGCTGTTAAATTAACAAATAAAATATTTCTTTTTTTTTTTAATTTAACAAAATTAACAAAAATACATAAATAATTTTGAAATTATCTCCACTGATATTTTTCTTATTTTTTACCGTTATAATTATTTTTCAAAAGTTTTTATTTGCCACTATTCTACTTATTTTTTGTTTCTTTTCTAGTAATTTTTTTTTTCATTTTTTTATTATTATTATTACTTTAATCCTATACAAAATAAAAATATTGTAAAAATCTATTAAATGTCCTAACTATCTAAAAAGGTTCAGGTGTTGTGAAATGATTGTGATCATTTAGTTCAAGGTTCGTTCAGTGTTTTTTTTTTTTTAATTCAATGAGCGTTCCTTTAAAAATTACATCCGCAAAACAAATCACTTTGCCTTCAATATTAAGACGATTTTTTTTCTTAATTTTTTTTTTAGATAACTTGAATTATCTAAAAAAAAAATTTAAAATTTTTTTAATTATCGCCCAACAACAAACAAGTGCATATTTTCAATATACAAATTGTTTTTCTAATTTTTTTTTTTTTTTTTTTTTTTACAATCTTGTGGTTTTTTATTTTATTTTTATTTTCTTTTCTTTACCTTAAATTTATTTATTTTAATATTATAGTACAAAAACGAAATTATATTGTAGTATAAAAATACATTTTTTTTGTTTGAAATACGCCAGGTAGAATATATATCATAATTGTTTAGAATTCATATGAATATTTTCATTTTATTAGTTTTGTAAAATATATATAAAATTTTGATAATGTTTTCCAAATATTTTGGTTTTTTTTTTAATACTTAATTTTTTTTTTTTTTTTGAAATTACAAACTAAAATCAAATGAAAAAAAGGAAAAAGAAAAAAAGTAACATACAAAAATAAATAGTATTTTTCTTTCTATAATATAATTATATATTGTTTATAACAAAATAGTAAAAGAAAATGTGTGTTTTTTTGTTGTTGTAAAAAAAATTAATTGTTATTTGTAATAATAATAATAATAATAATAATAATTAAAAAAATAAATATTTGTAAAAAAACGCCATTTTTAATGACAAATATCAAGTACAATGATTTCTTATTTAGTATTTTTTTTTTTTTTTTTTTAATATTTAACAATTTATT
>JANSTT010012000.1:2684-72235 GCA_026745375.1 Platyura marginata | reverse complement strand
TATGTATGTACGTATGTAGGTAACATGCGAAAGACATGTGCACTTTACAAAGGTAAAATACTAATAACCAGAACTTCTCTATGCTCTCCCCCATCCACCACATTCCCCCTCACCCATCACCATCCTCGCCCATCAGCCAGCCATTTTCACACAAAAACCTTCTTCTTCTATACTTTGTGTGCCCAAATGTCACCCCATTTAAATCCCAATTTCTCATATATAGTCTTTGGGGTTATATATGTAAATTTCTATACGTAACCATGTATAAATATAAGTGAAATATAATATATGGGGATTTCGTTTCGTTGTTGTTCACCCACTCGCCGCCAGGGGGTAAAACAAGATGGCCGAACGGTCTGTCACGTGATTGGATACAAAGCAAAGTACTCGCGGGGAGTAGATTCTATTCTATAGTATAGCTAAAAGGAATAATATATGGGAATGGTGTTTTGTATAGTTGTAAAGTGATGGATGTGGTGTTTTGAAATGTGGATAATGGAGAATGGAGATGGTTTTACTGTTGAGTATAGAAAAGTGGAGTCGACGACAACGCCCGTATCACACATATAGGAATATATGTGAAAATATACATATACATACATATACATATATAAGGATAAATGTATATACATACACACTCCTTGTATCCATAAATTATGTATATATTTATGGGGAGGTGGGGGTTGGGGGTGAGTATGGATAAAATTGGTGTGCTGTTTGTTGTTGATAGAAAATGTACTCGGAGTGATAAAGGAGAGAATATAGAATGAATGACTAGCTTGGAGGCTAAAAAAGGACGTATGAGACTTGATTTTCTGCATGTATGTATATAAGAAGGAACTGGATTGGGAATACGGGTAAAGGGATATGTGCTACAAATAAAATAGCTATGTATGAGATGCTGGTTTTTGGTTTTTTAATTATCCGTTTCTCCATTCATTTATATTTAGTCTACAAAATTACTCAATCAATTATTTTTTAGAACTTAAAAAATTAATCTCTGCCCTAAGAATTTCCAAAGATAGATAGAGTAACTATTATTCTTTTATATTTACAGGAATTTTGTATTAACTCAGTAATATAGTATGTTACGTGATTTCTCTCCATCACTGGATTCAGTGCATACCTGACAGATGCACTTATGTCATTTTAACATTTGTATGGGGATGTGGATGAATGTCATTCTGAAATTACATGCTCGATTCTTTGGCAACTCCAATTATAGTGATATTATTGAAAAAGTATTAATTTTTTTCTTCGTTATGAAGCTCAAATAAACAAATACAGTAGAATTTCGAAAAATTCGAAAAGTCAAACACAATTTTATTATCTTAATTTATATTTTTTTTTATAATAAGTTACATATGTACGAGTAAGTAGCAAAAAAAAAACACAGTCTAAGATAAAATAATAAGTGAAATTGAGGTTTTCGAGTTTTCGAGATTTTCAATTCTATAAATAGCGGCATACATGGTTAATGAAGTTTTAATAAAAAAAAACTAAATACCTACAAATACACATTCCTCAATCTCAATACAAAATACAATTCAATAAGGAAGCAACAGAAATAAAAATGAAAAAAAAATCAAAAATCTCCTCGCATTTAATTTAAACAATTTATCTGCTCAACATCCTCTTCATTAATGCTTCAATTTAACAAAAATTAAATTAATTATTATTCAAACACTTTTTACACCCTTAATTTGTCCCATTCCAAGTTTACTTTAAATATATTTTGCTGTGAACAAACAACACAAAAATGTATATTTAAAGGGGTTGTCCCATTATAAATTACTTAAGCTTTATTAAAAAGAAAATGAAAGAGAAAAGTTTTCCTCGCACACCAAAAATAGAAGAAAAAAAAACCGTTCATCGTCGCGACGTTGAATTAAAAGAATAACGACCCTCCTCGACCTTGACTGTATGTATATATAATGAAAATTTTAATATATAAAATTTTCTCAATTGTGCATGTTGACGGGGTGGTTGATGTTGACCTAGATTTTTTTTTTGTTTTTTGCATTTTTTTTCCTTCAATTTATTAAAGAGTGTGCGGTATATGTATATATGTACCTATGTATATATGTGTATGGTTTAAAATTCAATTCTTTCTGGTTGATAATTGATAATGGTAATATTTAATGAATGACTTCTGGCTTCGGTTACCGCATATTCATTTTTAAATATATAATTGTCTCCAGACTTATTTAAATACCCCATTTTTACTTTCGTATTCCGTTCCAAAGTTCCTGCATATAATTATTTTAGAAGTATATGTTTATGTCAAGTCCTCTTGAATTTTTTTAAAATTAAAAATTAAATTTATTCAGAATATACATACATATATGTAGGTCAAGACACATGTATATGGGGTGGAAAACCATATAAAGTTAAAGTGTTAATTCAATCCTTTTAAGGAATTCTTTGAAAAAAAAAAATTATTCTGACCACTAAGGGTCATTTTCTTACCGTACCCTCTATCACCCGTTTTACATATATGTATGTACATTAATCGTATACGGATTAACCGGTTCCATTAAGAAATTGTTAAACAACGTGTAAACCGACCGATGGTCATGTTCATGCGCACATGGAATTTAATTTAAAGTTATTAAATTATCAAAATATGACAGTCTCAAAAGTTGCAATTCTGGTTTATTTCTGTTTTTTGTTTTTTTTTTTGGTATAATACATAAATAGTGACCCTTATTTTCTAAGGGATATTAAAGAAGGTCAGCTAAAGTTCAATCATAAATTGAGGTATTTGTGTTGACTTCTTTCACGTGCTTCATATTTGATTAATTTGTTCGGTGAATTTGCATTAAGCGTCAAATTTCATCGATAATTAAAATATTGGGGGATCACCATTTTTAAATTTGTTTCCATTTTATTTCCATTTAATTTTCATTTCTTCACAAAAACAAATAATACAATTTTGTGCGGTTTTCATCCTCCCTTACTTATATTCATCTCTAGCTAAATATTTATAAATGTCGTATATATAGTTGCGGACTTTAATCTAAATAAATCCAACGGTGTCAACTCTAAAACCATTCATAAACATAAAATCCAAACTCTATATAGCCGGCCCCTTTTTGCGTTGCTAAACCCTATATAGGAGATAGACCAAAATGAAAATCCCAAGTACTTTATTGATTTCCATTCTAATTTAAATTGAACATTTGAACTGATCCACCAAAAAAAAAGAATGGAAAGAAAACCAACATAAAATAACGTAGCTGACAAAGCCAGAGATGGGACGATATGATAACCAAACCCATTTTTTTTTTGTTCTGTGTTATAAAAATGTTGATGTGTCTATCTTGTCCTTTATAGGAAATCCTTTGCTGCTTTAGTGGTTTTTCCATCCAAAATACAAATAAAACAATTTCAAGTTTTTTTTTTTTTTACTGACTATTGTTCTCGTAATTTTTTTTTTCTTTCTTTTCGGGCACTTTAATTTAATTTATTTGAATAATAAAAATAAAAAAAATAAATGAAATGTCGTTAAGCGGGTAGGATTATATTGAGGGGTCACACACAACGAGAGTCTCTTTGGTGTTTTTATTATTGTTATTATTAGAATTAATTTTGGTGATTTGGCTCTGTTGTCCATTTTCGTTTCATTATTTCCATTCATTCATTTTGTAACAAGAAACAAATTACTTTTGTTAACAATATAAACACACAACTCTGCGGTACACCCAAAATGAAAATCTCTTCATATCTATTAATCATATACCATAAACTTCATTTTCATACACATAGATCTACTCCGAAACTCTTAGTCAAACTGACACCGTATTTATTACTAGCTAATAGACACCACTTGTTGTAATTATAAATCATTTTAATTGTTAAATTAGACATCTCCTGAGACACCCCTCTTAATAAATATACATATATAAACAAACAAAACCACACTTAAATAATTGCCCTTAATTTAAAAATTCTCATCATCATCAAACAATATTGTTCTACACGTACATTTATTCTATATGTAGGTACTGTCTACCCATGAAAATTTATATTGTTTTGTGTAAAGAAGAAAAACGAAACGAATAGCATTCTTGAACTTAGCACCGAAGAAAAAGTGGGTCGAAGAAAAAGTTTGCGCTCCAAACCAACGCCAAAGTATATGCAAATAATGAATTTATATAAAACCTTTTACGCGGGAGAGTCATTATGTAAAAGTTTTGTGGATTAAAGAAGAACAAGAGAAATCAGCTGATGATGCTGTTTTCATGGTGTGTTTTTCTTCTTTTTTTTTTTTCTTTCATTAACTGCATAACAACTCATTGTGGGAAATGAATGAAAATGGTTTTTAAAGCAATTATGTGCTTGTTAGTAAATAAGATTTTATTTTTTTTTTAATTAGTAACAAACAGTTAGAAATAGAATAAAGAATGTTAACGATAATTGTAAATGTAGTAGATTTTGGGGCAGTGATTAAATAAAACCGGCTGTGTCGAAGAGCGAACAAAACGGAAGGCCTAGAGCTAAGCATAAATTGAAAAACAGTGATCGAGAATCACCAAATAGCGGTCGGGTAATATTCTGGAGTCAACATAAAAAGTTAGTAAGGATGCCAAATTTAATGAATTAACAATTAACGCTTTAGTATTTTCAGTACTGTTTTTTTATATAAGCCACGTACTTAGGGGCTACTTACTATATATGCTTTCTAGGTACACAAACTATTCGTTGGACCATTTTTTAAAATTGTATTATAATCAAAGGGCTGTATTCCATTTTTCCTTCTTTACTCAAGGTAAGGTAATGTAAAATATAGTAAACTATGAATATTTTTGATTCTGATTTTCATTTTTTTTTTCTTTGTTATAATATAATTTTGACCAAATAAAAATTCAAATATAATTGCATATTTAAGGCCTAACAATACTTTATATGTTTTCAATACATACACAGATTAGATATACCTACATATTTGCGAATATTCTTAAAGAATTTCGAATAAGTATAGGTATATGCGAAAAATTTATTTCGTAACAATAACGGTCCTGCGAAAATGAAATAGAATAAATTGCTATAACATGAAAAAATGAAACATGTAGGTATGTAGGTATTATACTCGTATGTATATATATTTTTTTTATTAAATTAAAATCACATTTCAATACAAAATTGACATAACCGGGCGCTTTTGGGGAAATTGTAAATGTCAAATGAAAAAATTCTTTCAATTTTTGTTATCTTGCGAAAATAGTTCATTTAACGGTACTACTGTATGCTTTTAAAATGAAATTCCATCCAGCAAATTTCTTATCATCAACCCTCTTTTCTGCAAACGGTAAGAAAGAAAAAAATAAAAAATTATTTCCGCGTATATGTTTTTTTTCCTCTTTTGTATACCTTAGCTCTCCCTATTTGAATAGTCTATTTTTTTCATTTCATTATTTGCTGACAAGATTCGTTCAGAAATATCTTTCAATTCTACTATATACATACACATAGATGAGTACGAGTATGTACCATTAATATTTTACATTTTATCCGTATGTATGTATGTATGTATATTGTATATGTTTGTTTATGTACGTCCTCCGGGAAACTAAGGGTCCGGCCAGTATATGGATATGTATTTATGTGTTGTATTGTGAAAATTCTTATTGATAAATTGAGGGAGTTTCTGGCTAACAATTGAGGGTGTGTGTCATTATTTTTCCGCTTAATAAGATTTAATGGGATGGACAATATTTAAATAAAAATGGAATAACATCGATGAGTACATTTTCATAATGCTAACTATTCCTAGCGAGATAGAAGTCCTTCGATGTTCTTATTTCGTTATAAAATCAATTTAATTCTTGCACGTTAACTTTTTGAGGGACGAATTTTTAATTTTGGTTTTTTTAATTATTTTATTTTAATGTAAATAATGATAATTTTAAAAATAAACGTACACAAATGTATCAATTTTCCTGAAGAGGGATAGCACCGAGATCTTTATAGATATATTGTATCTTTTGTATTGTATTTTTTGGTTTATAATACCTCCGGTATGGTGTTGATCCTGTTTAGGAAACCAAGCAACCCATTCTGGAGATATTTCGTGATTTTCCTCAGTGAGCGAAAGAATGAGTCTATAAATTAGCGTTTCACTAAGGATGTGTTCCGCAGTCTTAACATGTGTCGTCTTTCATAAAAGTTAGAGCGTTGACAGTTTATTAAGCATAGCTGTCAGAAATTAATATGGCGTTTGAGCAAATTCTAATCTAAATGTGTATTGTAATTGAGTATAATTTACTCATTTCTCACTAGAATAATAACTCAACTGTTTTTTAGGGCAAATCGATCGAGTTTTAGCGAAAGGAAGGGGTTAAGAAAAAATGAATAAGCACAAAGTCATAGATAATTTTAAAAAAAAACGAAACTTTCCCTATATGTAGATGAAAAAGTTCTTAATGCAACCGTTAGGGCGCTACAATCTATGTATGATAACATCTCCATGCCATAAAGTTGGGTTTACTTACATTAATTGTAAGCAGAAAACGTCATTTTGTATTCCATACAGATTATCTGGATTTTAATTCTTGTGGGAATTAAAAAGCAAATCTTCAATAAAATCGTATATGTAGTGCAATATATTAGTCGAATGTATTTATTATATAAGAAGAGTAAATAGGTACTAATGGTTGTCAGAATCATATACAATTCAAGTGTCATCTCATATTTACATAATATATGTTTTATATCGAATATGCAAATTGCTTAAGGTAGTGTACCATCAGCCATCTAAAATGGATTGTACTCCCATTTTCCTTTGACGTAAATGTATACATATTCTCCCCAATATTGATAGATAGATAGCAAAATCCAAACAAAAAGGATCGGGACAGGAAGAAGTACGACGTTACATCAGAAATGGGAATCCAACAGTAACAACAACAACAACAACAACAACACAAGAAGACTAGCACAAAGGCACACAAGAAGAAAATACATGAACCAAAAATCCCATTCTACCAACGCGAAAATAAGCTTTTCCCATCTATTCACGTGTTTCGCCCGGTTTTTGAAATGGCAGAAAGGTGGGATGGATATATGTTAAGTTAGGAAAATACTTTGAAGGGATAAAATGTCCTTTATGTCAGGGAAGAAATGACGGCATTATATGATGGTAGAGAGAAACATTTTCTAGCACATTGAAATGGTTTTAATTCCCTGGACAATTTTCAGATGAAAATACATTTTACCAAATGCTCTAAGAGCTTTCTCTGGGAAATAGTTTCATTTACAAATAGGGGATGCAATGTTATATGTATACTATGTCTGTGGTTATACACTTATGTATACTTACATATACCAGCATAGTAAGTATGTATGTATGTTATAATATCAAATAAATGAATGTGAAAATACAGCAACGTTCATTTAGAATATTAATTTTCATCCATCAAACCTGACGTGTTCTGTCCAAATTGAAAAAAAAAGGTTGATGGAGACGGATTCATCAAAGAAATGCTAAAAAATTGTCCTTGCAATAAAAAAGTTTTAGGTCAAAAATTATTTGTTCCTGCCGTTACTTACATTACGTATTTATTTAAATTTAAAGACATGCTGCTTAGCATAATCTTATCGACAAGAGCGAGACAACCAAAAAATAAACACTTAAAATAAGTAAAAGTAAACATCAATGTTATTAATTAAATTTAAACTTAAAATAGATAAAATCAAATTGTATATGGTTGCGTTGAGTAAAACTCAGGTAGATGGATAAATCTCACTATAAAGGGTTAAGGGTTGTTAATTTAAATAAAATAAATTTTACCTCTTTCAATGGCAAATGCAAGGAACCTTCATTTTTATATATTCAATATACACAATATGGTCTATGGACTATTTTATTTAGGTATAGCCGCGACGCATATATGAAAAGGTTTTTATGTAACACATTTTATCGAAACCTCCAAGAGGATGGAAAATCTATTTTAACCCTTTTGCATCTGTTGGGTAATATGCAAATTAGATTAAAAATTTATTGGAATTTTCTCGTTCACAATGATAAAAATATTTTTCAAAATAAAATGTTTATGGATTTTTGGTTATATTCAATTTTAAAATAAGGTGAGACAACATAGACTTTGGATTTATGTTAAAATAGACATTTTTGTCTCCAGATTAGTGGTGTATTATAGAATAGAATAATAAGACAATAAAAAAAATTGTTTACAGTTCCATAATACTAGAAAAATAATTTATTCACTACACCGGACCGAAAGACCCCACCCGAAAAATGTTATGATATTCGGTATAAAACTCGTTAGGCTTTCGCCAACTTAGGAATTAATTCACCAATATCGTGCGGGACCCGAAACGTGAATTTAAAAGATAATTTTCGATCCTAGAACATAATTTATTATATATGAATAGTCTCCTTGCTTAGATGCTTACTAAATATTACAAGTATTTTTTTCGTAAACTATAACTTTAGTTACATTTTCTGGCAGACTCAACCCCGAGAACTAGTTTAACGAACTGGACAATAATTGGAATCCTTGCTTGATTTGGGAATCCATAAAAAATAAGAACGCCTAAACTTAAAACAACATTTATTGTGAATGAGACATTCGATCCAAATTCGCGAGGATATTCCCTCTATACCTGGAGTTTATATATAAAAAAATATATTTAATATGGATTGCATAAACGGATGCCCACCTTGAATAATTAATTAGGGCACAATAGAGAGAAAAAAAGGATATACCGATGGAAAGGGTTAGGTATCCTATTTTCTACCTGAATAAAATATAAAAAGATTTTTGAACTTGATACATTCAATGCACAATTATAGAAAAAAAGGATACAAAAAAAAATGTCTAGCGTCAGGTAAAATTTATCTTTTATAGCACACAAAAGAAATATGCGTTCTATAATCATTTCTTTTTGATTTCGAGTTACTTTCACTTAAGGAAAATCAAAGATCTTCAATTATTATCATTAATTACAAAAACAATAGCCACATTTATTTCTATTAACCACGTGCGACCTTTCACATACTATTCTGGTGTCTACATTTTTATACATAGAAATAAATTACATGCAAATAAATCATATGCAAATTTTCTACATACACAAAAAAAAAAACTATCCCTCCGTCTGACTGGCTGATGGCAATTTTTATTCAATCCCCATATACATTTTATTATATAAACTGGACAAGGGTCAGCGCTTAGGTCAGAAAAGACCTCAGGTAGAATATATATATATTTGAAAATACATACCTAGAAGGCTCGCGCCTTAATAAATAAATTAGTATATGGACAAAATATGCAAATGTCGATCTCTATATGATACGAGACATTATAGTCGTATCTACAAATGCCTATAAATGATGCAGCTAAATGAACTGGGAGTGACCCTATATTTGAGTCCTTATAGATATATAGATAGACCCTTTGTGTATATTTAGAATTATGCATTTTTATATGGTCAATAGTGGTGTACGTACCTCTTTTTCTATATGCATGTGGAAGCGGAGTTTGTTAAAAAGACGTTTGATTTATGGATGAGGATAATGTGTTTTGGCCGTTTTGAAAATATTAAGGCGTGTGTTTGTGGAAAGAAAACATGTTTGAAAATTGATACGAAAATTTATTATTATGCAAGAACTCCATATAGTTAATCAAACTGTATACATAAAGTGGTTTAAATGTAGAAAATAATGTTGCCATGACAGTTCAAAGAGGTTAAAAGTTACACAAGGGCACGTGTTGGTATATGATGGTTTCTGTTTCTTTATAGTGAATAGCTAAAGGTTGTTTTTTTTTTATCTGCCCTGAAAAGTTCTCGTATCAATGTATCAATTTTGTAGTGATACTCATTTAAAGAATAAATACAATCAAATATCAATGTATTGTTTTAAGACACGTGACACCTATATTAATCAATCAATTGGAAATCTAGATTTTAATTATAACCAGACGCTACTTGTTTATTATCAACGACTTTGTGCATGTCTATCTTTGTCTGTACAAAAAAGAAATGTTGAATAACTTGAATACAAATGATTAAAAACCCTAGAAATGTAATAAAATTGATTGCAGCGCCATAACGGCAGGTTATGGTACTTTTTGGTCTATGAATGGAATAATTTTTTTTTTCCATTCCCTATAATTGTTCTCATATTCATTTTTTCTACATTTCGATAGAGAAAATGAATGCTTTATATCAAATTTACCTTGTCCGATTTCCTCCAAAAACAATAGAGATCTTACTGTAGGAATACATAATAAACTAGCTTTCTAGCGTCAGTCGTTTAGTTGATAGTGTTAACGACGAACATTAAGAGCATAGGGGCGTTAGAACCTAGAATTACCTTAAGAGCCAGTTCAGCAAACAGTTAAATATTTCATTTGGAACCCTTTAGAAACGATTAAAATAGAGTATGCAATTTCTATGTTTACACATAGTAAGTAGTAGGATATTTAGGTTGCTTGTATTATACCCCCATATTCCCCACCAACAATATAACTGAATTACGAAAAAAACAAATACTATATGGTTCGGTAATTTATTCAAAAATAATAATTAAAAAAAAACCGAAATGAAGTTGCACTGTTTAGGTTACAAAAACAAATTTACTCTAGTCAGACCACTGATGAAAAGGAATTACCATTATGTTGATGTGAATAAGGTGTTTGATTACGTGCTCGTTCATGTAATACTTAGTTTCATTACGAAAAAACAAAAATTACCTTTGATCCGATCCGATCAGCTCGGAGACTAAGTAATACATAATTCCTACATTCATGAGTATTTAGAATAAAAGAAGTAAAATATCACAAAACTATTAGAAATATTTTTAGTAAATCTGAAACAGGAGAGAGATCCTGGCTTTTTCGGAACGTCTAACATTGTCTGTCTAAAAAACCAACGAATCTTAAGAATTTTATGTTTCTTCTGTATACACAGTATTAGGAATAGAACAAATGCAATAGTTTAAGATATACCGAACGTGTGAACGAACCTACGAGGACAATTTAGACAGAAAATAATAACGGCATCCTATATGAACGTTACAGAATACCTGACAAAGATGTATAAGAATTACGAGAGCAACCGTTAATAATGATTTCTGTATCTATATTAGTAGGTTGAAAAATTTTGTTTTCAAAATTGGAAGCAAAAAAATGGGAATTGCCCGGAAACAGCGGCTCAAGGAGGATATATTAAAGAATACAATAAAATATTTCAAAATTGTGTGACCCTAAGACCCTACCAAACGCTATACATGATTAGGTTATAAATGTCCATAGAACCTATTCGGAATTGCCAACTTTACAATAAGCTTTGTTCTCTAAAATATTACCGTCGGTCGACAGAAGTTTGGCAAATTATTATGAAAGATATATTGGCTGGGCTAGGCTACTATAAACTGATTGAGAGAAAATCCAATTTACTTTCGACTCAATACGCGTCTAATACAAATTTAAACAAACCAACCAACCAAACAAAATTCACTTTTTTTTCTCCCCATAATTATATGCAACCACCAAATAAAGAAAAAGTTCCTTCATCTTAAAGTTTGAATAAATAAACCGAACAATTAGCCAAGTATCCCATAAACCTTGAAAACCCATGAATTATAATAAACCCGGCAAATGCTTATCTTCCTCTTTAAAAAGATATAATCTTTGCGATATCTAATTAAATTGTTTATACAAACACTTTGCGAGCAAAACCTGCGCAACAAGTCGCGGGGGAGCGAAAAAATAACAAAAAAAAAAAAAAAACCAAAATAGAAGAAAAAAAAAAAAATAAAACCACGCGGCAAAACGAAAAGCAACAAATTAAAAACATCCCAAATTCAACTTTAAATTATTCGCAAATTCTTAAATACCAAGGATAATAAAATTAATTTATTTTAAACAAGAAAAATAGCATCAACACAAAAGGGGTGTGGTTTGTTACGTCATCATCCCCCTTTTTAACCGTTCAATAATTCAGCAAACAACTACCACCATACAATTGCTCGACCCTCTCTCTCTCCCAGCATTCAATCTATTTGTGAAAAGCTTGGCAAATCTTTTCTATGTATTTGTTGTGTGAATATCCTTTTCTTGTTTTTGGTTTTTTTTTTTTTTTTTTTTTTTTGTCGTCGGCGTCCTTTGTATGAGAACGCAAGCTCATTGGATTGGTATGGGTGGTATATATGTGTACCGTTTTTTAATGGAAGGGATACGCATGGGGTAAACACTATAGTATGGTGGGGATAATTGATCGATACGACTTTTTGCCTCTCTCTGGCAAAAACAGACAAAACGTCCTTTATTGGCCAAAGTTGCCTCAAAAAGCATTGTATCAGAATTGATTCGGTCTTGAGAACCACCGTTTTCTACCAAATATTCCAATTTATATATATATAATATACATATATAGATATATATATATATATATATATATATACATATGTATGTATATCAGAAACATGGAAAGGACTCTACCACAGGATAATATATGGATTACCGAAGCGGGAGGGCGGATGGTATAGAGGTGATGTATGTGAAACATGTTTATAATACTGATATATGGTAGTGTGTATGGATGGGCTCCCAAATAGGAAGGTATATATATGTAGGTGGTTATATGTAGGTAAGTTTTGTATATAATGTAAGACAAAAGCCATGTCCAAAATCTCTATTGTTATACGCCAACCAAAATTCAGTGATGTATTGAAAATCAATAACAGTTCGGTTTCAGTTTTTACACATCCATACCTACCTACCTACCTACCTACCTACTTACCTACCTACCTACATACATACATACATACATATATATATTGTTTATGTTTGATTATATGCGTATCGTATATGTACACGCAGTGTGTAAAAGGATAGAGAGTAGATATTTTATTTTTTTCGGAAGCTTAAAAGCTTTTGAGCACATAAAAATAAGTCGTAAAAACTAAAACATGACACATTACTTATTTCCAGACCAAATCCTACTCTAATTCAGTTAATTAAATCCAACTCCTCCTAAGAGATTTGCCAGCAATACAACCAAAACCAAAAAACTAATTTTGGTTTTAATTAAAACTTCAGCACATTTTTACTTCGACATTAAATTCCAAAGATTACGAAAACGATTACAAAATATTCTAATCTATATTTTCCAAAATTTATAATTAAAGTTCGGTATCCTGTATAAAATGATGGTCACCGAAAGACGTTTCAGGATTTTTGGCATCAAAAAAAAAATGTCCTCATTCGAAGGCGATTGTTGTTACAATTATGAATATTAACTTGAACCCTACTTATCTTGCTTTAGAGTAGCGATTCTCAAATTAGGGATCGTGACCAAATTTGGGGTCGCATGCAACTATAAGTGGATCGCGTAAAATTAGAAATTTGAATTGCGTTTTGAAATATTAAAATTATTTAAATAATATTGTAAACTCCTCTTAGCAATGTCTGTACTAGGACTTACCTTTATTACAGAAGTTATTCTGGAATCTGGAGTGTAAACCATGCTTCAAAATATTTGACATAACCAATTGACAAACACTCACAATTTATGTAAACGCGTTTTTAAGCCGCCTTTGGTGTCGTTGTCGTAATGACCATAATTACTCATAGATTTATATAAATACCATCGATCAATAGTTCAAACTTAAATATAACTTAAAAGCTCTTTTATCCTATCCTATCTCAATCCATCATTATCATCAATGGCGCTACAACTCCGATCGGGTCTTGACCTCTGCCAAAATACTTTTCCATTGTCTTCGGTCTTGCGCACTCAACTTCCAATTTTGAATACGGAATTTGTTTTTTACATATTGATCTGTATTGTAGGCACCTATCAGAGACCTTACATGACGATCCAACATGGATGTACAAAGAAATTGAAACTATATTTTAAATAACAATGAATAGGACCCAATTTATTTATTTATTGGATAGCGTGAGGAGAGGCCGGACGTTTTAGAGTGCCTGAAAACCCCAAGGTCTCCATTGGATGGGCCCATTAGACATCTATCGTGTTTTGACATATCCTCGGTTTACCATTCCAGAAGATCAATAAAACTTAGGAAGGTTGACCAAAGTGAGTCACGGATATCCTACAAATTCGTCAAATGGCTTCCAAGCGTCTTTTGTTTCTTTCCTGATACGGCTGCGCAGTCACAGAGTAAATGCTCAGCTGTTTCTGGCAGTTACTAGCAGAAACTGCAGGTTGGTTCTGCCAACACACCCATCCTGTATAAGTGCCCTTTGAACTTTAGTTAGACGGTCCTCAGTTAGTTTTTTAACATAAGCTCTGGGTAGGAAAAGTCTATATTTCGATGCAGATTGATCTGGTCTGCTGATGAAAGCCTTAGCTTCTCTGCATCCAAAATAGTGCCCTCCATTTTGCCACGTGCCTCTGCGTGGAAGTTTGTTCTTGGAGAGATTAGCAAGCTCTCACCGGTAGACTCAGAAAAGGTTCGGGTGACTGAAATGGCAGGCTAGTGCCTATTTTTGCTAACTTGTCTGCTTTCATTTTCTGAATGATATCGTTTCGTAAGAAATTAATCATTTTAAGTTGTGTTCCTATAATTGTTTTTTCCAAAAAAGTTTAGAACAAAATCTAAACTTTCTATGGCCTCCTTTTGTATATTGTATAAGATATTTCAACATCTTCATCTTTATCAGAATCAATAGGTTGATTTCTTACATCTGAAAAATCTTCTAAAACAAACCGGTTACCAGATTCCAAAATATCATCATCTTCTAGCCAATCTCTCAGATTCTTAAGAAACATTTGGTAAGACCGTCTGGAAGTCTTCCGTTATTAATCCATTAATTGAAAAATCACATACTAGGAAAATTTATTAAAAACTTCTTATAAGTGGGAAAAAATTAATTTAGTCCTACTTATAGGAATTCCGACTTATAGGATTCTTATTTATTGAAATTTTGACTGTATTTGCAAATCGGTACCATTGCGAAGTCAATAATTTTGTTACATTTTTCAGTTTTAAAGTAGTGAGATCACCCTGAACCCTGTAAATTGTTAGTGGGAAAGATCGACTTTTTTGTATGGAACAAAATAATTGCTAATAGAAAATGATTTTGTTTTTAACCTAAAAAATTTTTTTGAATTTTTTAAAAATAAATTCAAATAGCCAGGATGATGCTGTTTTAGACTGCAATTTAAACAAACATTTGCATCTTCAATTTAAACAAATATTTGTAATATTAAAAGAAATTTCAAAAGACAAGTCAGTTGAACAAACACCACTGTTTTCGTACAAATATTGTACCAACATTAAAGTTGGATAGTGAATTGGTACAATAATTCTACAATGTATCGTGGCCACTTTAAGAATTTCGTCAGTAACTTTTGTGTAAATTAAATCCTAAGTGAATTCTTTTAATTTAATTTTTATTTAAAAATATTCTTTCGAACTCAATTCCCCCATTCACTAATGCAATAAATACTTTAAAATATATCACATTTGATATGATATTTGGTTCAATTTCTAGAAAATAGTACGAATAGGTACATTTCTAGATAGATAGGCAAATTATTCATAAAATATATAGAAAAATATAATAACAACAAAAATAAACTTTAAATTTAAATATTAAAATAAAAATTAATACTTTTTCAATTGATCCTGTTCCGTAACAATGTTATCATTCGACGAAACGGGTTTACTTTCCAACCATGATGCTGATTCCATATCTTCTTTTGCTTCTCGTGCATGTTCCTCTTGTATTTTTTTGAATTGTTCAATTTCATAGCTATACTTTGGTGTAGTTATTCCCAGAAACGATGCAATATATTCACCGACATAATCACATCCAGCCAATACTCTAACACCCGTTTTACATACTTTGTGTACCATCCATGGTCCCCATGTAAGTTTGGTCTAAAAAAAATTGTTGTTGGAATTTGGATTTGCGTCATTTCGATATTAGAGAGACATTGAACTTATGACTCTAGAAATATTGATTAAACAAAATTATTAAAAAAAAAACGTACCTCGTCAATTTGCTGATTTGATTCTTGTTCGGTTTTATTATTTTGATCGTCATCTTCACTAAGTTCCTCCAGTGTTCCATCACTAAAATGTAAAATTCTCTTGCTATTTTTCATTTTTACCGAAATCTCATCCTCGCCTAGATTTGGCAAATCGTCTACTTTGTCGGTTTGCATATTATGTGTACTGTATACTAAGAAAATTATTTAAAATTGGATTTTTATCGTTCGTCGAACTTTTCCATACGTTTTTTTCACCATTTGTTTACTAATTTCTATTTTAAATGACGTCATTGAGTATGACAGTTCTTTATAGTGAGTGCGTTTAACTATTAACTGACTTCAGCAAATTAAGAATCGCGGAATTGCGTTCAGCGAGTTGGTATTCTTAAGATTCAAATATTTCTGCTGCTGGTTGTCGCCAATAAGCATAAGCAATAAGCACAAAGGTTATCGGTGGTCATTGTGCTCGTATCCTATGTATAGGCCATCTTCTTGCCTGTGTATAATTTTTTATTATGGTGGTTTTGCATAGAGCGGTCACTTAAGCATATGATTGCAATTCTCCATATATGTACATTAAACATACTAATTTTGATATTTTCTTTTTGCGCGCTATTTTCATTGTTTTGATTAAATTTGCGGCTCCCCTGTCATCGCAATCAAAACTTTTTGAGGCTGTTTTTTTTATTTATTCCGCAATAATTATGATTGTACAATATTTCTAATTATACTTTGTTTTAACATTGGTTTTGTTGTGTTTGTACAATGCCAATAATCAACGTATCGAGTATTTACAGTGTTAGCTCCGAAGATCCTGTAAGTATCTGTAGCCATTCTTTTATGAAATAATACAACCTTTAAGCTTCTAATCTCTAATGTATCCATCAGTTCCTTAGAAATTCCATTTTTTTCACTCCTTAGTTAAAAGTATTGTTGAATCTAAAACAAAACACTACGTCAAAATTATTCAAAATAGGCATATCCTGCAACAAATCTTCTATTGGAAACCGGAAAAAAATGGAAAGGCAAATCAGCCGGATTAGAATCAATAAACGTTGTATTTCAACTGTCCAAAGCCACAATCATTAGTGGCATTGATGTGGGAAACGAAAATTCGGCATTTGTTGAAGTTTTGGTAGGAAAAAATGGCGCCAAAAGTGATGATTTTAAGGTAATTCTATAGTAGTTGGACACCGTTCCTAAGATCTGACCGCACAAAAAAAAATTTCTAGCCAATTCTGCTTGCCTCATCATTTATGTCAATCACCGAATGTCGAATATGTACATCTCCGAATCGAGTACGACTTTTTGCGAAAAATGCTTTAATAGAAGATGTTGCCGAACAACCTTGGGAATTAATAAAAATCGTCTGCACCCAACCGTTCAATAAACAACTCAAATATGGTCTGTCCTTTGTTAAATTTCACACGCCCACTATTAATAGTGGTGTAAATGAGAACACATCCAAAGCAAAGCCATTAGTTCCTGTCCAATTTCTTGATGCGTCCACATCATCTCCAGCACCAAATTCTTTTGGAGCATTCAAACTACGCAAGGATTCTTCTGATTCAGATGGTGAATCGGCAATGACTTTATTTAATCGATGGAAGCAGAACAGAAATAATCCAAATGCAGACAACAAAACATCACTGAGTGGTTTGTATTTCTGTTGATAGCCCCCGCTTATTATTTAAATTTTCCCATCATTTAGCTGCTGCAGCTATACGTGAGGCATCATCGTCCCCATCCGCATTAGCAGCAGCAGCATCGTCAAAGAAAACTTTACCAAACAAACTTAAATTTACGAGCAAAAAACCACCAACCCTCAGTCCACTGTCCGACTGTTCGGACGATGACAGCATTGGTGAATTGGCCAAAAATCGCAATCGTGATGCTTTGCTGTACAATGATGAAGATGAGGCACCAAATAAGAAATTGGAAATGAAAATCAATCGTGACAAAGAGCTGAAGCAACAACGGGACACTAAAAAAGATGAAGTGAACCAGAAGAAACATTTGCTAGATGATAATGCCAACAGATCACCAAAACTTAGTGACCCAATGAGTTATAGCCGAAACAGTTCCAGAGATGATGATACAAAACAGAAAAAACAATTTTTTGGCGGTACGTCCCATGGTAAAGACAGCCGTGGTTCGAGTAGCAAAGATTCGCCAAAGGAAACGAAGAATAGCCCACGAAAACAGTCCAAATACAGTCCGGTGGCAACGACAACCAGCAAGAAGAGAGCATCATCACCGATTGAAACTCCCAATAGCAAAAATAGGAAATTCACCAAACCAGCTCCGACTTACAAACCATTCGATAAGCTGCTAGAAGGAGTTGTGTTGGTTATTAGCGGAATTCAGGTAGGAAGCATAGACATTTTGTCGTATACTCGTTTATTCCTAACCATTTGCCATCTTTTAGAATCCACTAAGAGCGGAACTGCGAAAAAAAGCTCTTGAGTTAGGTGCCCGATACAAACCCGATTGGGATGATACGTGTACTCATTTGATTTGTGCCTTTAGAAATACACCGAAATATAATCAAGTACGGGGACATGGAAAAATTATTACCAAAGATTGGATAATGAGATGTCATTCGAATAGGAAGAGGTGAGTTCCGTTTTTTTTTTTGGAATTTCTTATCCGAAATACCTGAAGTATGACGGAAGTAAGAATTCCATTTTAGAGTAGTTTGGTCATTAGGAGCCAAGAACAGTTTATCGTATCTGAACAAAAGAATTCCCAGAAGAACGATCGAAGAGAAATCTCGAAATATTAATAGCTCTTGTTGACATAGTTTCTGGATATCTCGAGCTTTGATGAATTCTTATCACAAATTTTGAGTTATCCTACTTCAGCCTTGCCTTAGACGTCTTAAAAGTTGCAAATTTTTCTGATATCTAATGTGTGGATGTATGGCAATATGAACATAATCCACATAGTCCACAATAAAACTGTTCTCAGGCTTCATCTGGGATTATTGTTCAATGTTCTTAACCTGGGCTGGACCAATTGGGAAGCCAGAGTCCCGGTTCTTTCGGACCAATCTTCCAGAACCAAAATGTGATTACGGACCTAATGATTGATCGATTGAGCTCTTCACCATTTCGATTCCGTCATTGTGCTTCCTTGCCAAAACACTATGCTACTCGCTTAAGATTAAATCCTAATTATTACTCCAGAATACCATGGCGACAATATGCCCTGGACGAAGATGAAGAAGAAAAAACTGACAGTGAAGCGGAAATAATTGACATTACCCAGCAACCTCAAGCTACTTTTACGGATAACACCGATAAAACCAATAAAACGGAAACAAAACATCCACAAGTTGTTGATGATAATAATGACGATGATGATGATAAAGACTCATTGTCCCGATACGATTTAAAGGCCACCACCAAGAAATCCGCCGCCGGCAACAAATATATTTCGTCTGGATCTGATACAGAAGATGAGATCGATCGAATTTTAGCAAAACAAAAAACCGAGAATCGCTCAACCGATGGTGAACGAAAAAAAATTAATGCTGACGATGACTATGACAAATTAACGGAAGACGAGGAGGGAAGTCGTAAGTCTAGTAATGCAATGCAATCATCGTTGACACCACTTCCCGAATTTTTCGCTAACAAAATATTTTATCTGTGCGACAATATTGGCAGCGTCGATGAGATTAAATTGAGAAGATTCATAACGGTGTTCAAGGGTGAATTGACGGAATCAATGGCGTCCGCTGATTATATTATTTCCAATCATAAAATTAATTCGAATGTGGGAGCATCGGTGAAGGGTGAAATTGTTCGGCCATTGTGGATTTTTGAATGCAATGACATGGAGACTTTGTTACCAACTTTAAGATACAAATTTTAAATATTTATTGAAGTTTTTTTTGTTGTTATTTTTCATTATGTTTTTTGAATATTTATTACAAATTAATGAATCCACCAAAAACAGGAGCTTTTTGTGTGTGTGCAAATTACACAATCATCTCCAATTCGCGAGCATAAAATATTGCCTGTTCGGCCAATTCAAGTGATGGCAGTGGCTCTTTGGGCTTTGCCGACTTATTGGCAAATTCATAAGCGCCACTTGATCCTAATACCCAATTTTTCTAGAATATAAATTCCCATTGCAAATCCACAAATCAATTCAATCGGAAAAACTATACCTTTGCACCAAATGCAATAACTTCCTTTTCGGTTGGAAGATTTAATCTTCGTGCGGCTTCCTTTATTGAAATTTTATCATAAGAACTCTCCAAACATGCACCAATTTCACCTCGAACAGTGTCCAGCAATATGTCCATAAATATATTATAGTTTTCCGATGGACCATTGCCCTGGATAAAAATGTATGAAGAAATAATGATTTACAAAATGAAATGGAAGAAAATCTCATTACCTTAGCCGAAAATATCTTATTGTAACTTCCTTCCATTAAATATTGTTCCAATGCGAGCGGATGACGGATAAATTCATTTGTATGAATGATTTCCTGTGGCAACAACTCTAGCTCTGTATGGAATTCAGACACACGATTTTGTGACAGCAGAAAGAGTAAATTTAAACCCAACAATTGATATTTCTTTTCTGACTCAGCAATTTCATCTCTATTTAAAGAATAAAATGATCGAAACGCAAAAAAAAAACAAAAGAAAAATTACTTGTAATCCAAATAGTAACACTTCAACTGGGCCATATACCGTTCAAATGCAGGAATATCTCGAACAGCCACACTGTAGTTAACAGCAATTTCGAGAAAATCTCTGGCCACCAATAGTTCCTTTTTGGTGACCGCCGATTCACCAGTTGGTAGGAAAATTAATTTTGTCAGAGCAACCTGAAAGCAAATAGAGGTTATGACCATGGTATATATAATTGAATGATTTTTTTTTTGCAGTACCTTTAGTTGATTCAGTAGAGTTCCACATTTTGGTAAATTTTGGGATGGTTTATTCCATTCCGTTTTTAATTGTCCGTACAATGACACAACATTTTCCAAAGCGGCCATCGTTACTTTTGCAGTTTGATTATTATTAGGTACGGGTGGACGCGGAGGGGACACTTGACGTTTGTTAGTCACGTGACTTAGCCAGCAAATAGAAACCGTGCTTTTTTTAATAGATAGGGTTTGGAAACATATCTACGGACCAAAATTATGTGTTTCGAACAGTCGAATTTCGAAATTTTCTAAATACAAAATGGCCACCGACTTGTGATTTTGATGTGGAATTTTGAGAGAGCGTTGGTTATTCGTTTTTCACAAATAGTTTCTAAAATTTACTATTTTAAATTGTTAAAATAACATAATTTCATCATTTACAATATTGTGCATGTGAATTTAATATTAACTCAACCGTGGAAAGTGCATATTCTAACAAATATCTATGATAGCTAAAGTGCGCGGGAATCATACTTAGCTTATGTGGAATATCGCAACAATTTAGCATATTTTAAATGTATTTTTATAGACCATGAGATCGGGAACACTCCGTAGCGCAGACAAATTTAAACTAAAACGGTGTTCTGTACGATTGGGACGTATTGAAAAAAAAATCGCTGCACTCAATAAAATGCCTGAAAAAAAGGCTACATCAGCAATGCATAGTGGTCGCCAATTAACGATATCAACAAGACGACCACAGCAACAACAACAGCGAGTAAAAACAGATAAAGATTTGGATAAGTATACGTTGCCTCCAGCTGGAAGTGAACGATTAAAACGTACACCAAAACCAAATCCCAAATATATTAGCGATTCAGAAACGATAACATCGAAAATGTTAGACTATTCCAGTGATGCTGTGGATGATGTCAGTGACAATGATGATACAGATGTAGATCAAGATTCCTCGTCAAGTATTGAGTATGATATGGCAGCGATGTCTTCAACAACCAAAAAGGAGACTTTAGATAAAAAAAAATTTGGTCGATTAACACGACGTGTAAATGAGAATGTCAAAACCAACAGCGGCGGTAGTCTGGTGGAAGAGAAAGCGACACCATCAGCAAGAGCAGGTAGAGCAGCCGTTCCAGCATCGGTTAAACGAAAAATGGCAAACAAAGAATTAGAGGAAGATGAGGATGATGATGATTGGACGGGTTCAATACAGAAGAAAAGGGTAAGTTTAGTTTTCTAAAAAAAACCAACATGTTATTCCAGAGGATAGGATAAAAATAACCTATAAATATGGGCATGCGCCAATAAGGCTCAGATATTTCACAATTTCGACCTTTTTTTAGAGTTTACCCCGAGACTGAAGTTGACATTTTAACATAACCAATAAAATCTTGTGTAAGACGTTGTGGTATGTATTTTTAACAGTACAATTTTAGATTATTTTACTGAGCAGATGCATTGGACTGAATCCAGTCAAAACATGTGAACGAACTCCTTCTTTTTTTTTTTATTTTGTCGCGAAAGTTTTCTTATAAGAATAACAAAACATATTTATCTGTCGGTAGTTTTATCTGCAGCACAATTTATCGTTTATTAAATTATTATTTCGTAAATAGTGTTGGCCGAAGTGCCCCCTCGTTTCTATACAATCCAATCAAATCATTAAATCTCAAAGAGTCTGTCAAAACAGCGCGGTCTTTGGTATTGATTTTTCCCAAAGAAAATGTTTCGTTTCTGAATCGTTTCCGTTATATTGTGGCGCCACACTGTGTCACGAAAAAAAAATGTGATCAATGATGTGATAATTAGTGCTCATCATCAGCCACTCCTGCAAAATAATTTAAGAGCCCAAAAAAAAAACAAAACAAAAATTAATTTCAGCAAATCGACCGAACCGAAATAAAAAGAGATAGGAAGGAACGATAATGTCGTTTAAGATGAATTTTTTAGTTATTTTCTATGCTGTGGAGGAATGCAGTAAAGATTATGCTGTTACATAGGTAAAGGTTGCAACGTCATCATTGGCAGCAGCGTAAGTTTTAATGGTATTTTTCTTATTCTCAACTCAATTTATTTACTGATTTATAATTGTGGTGGTTGTAACGAAAGTTTGTGTAAAAGAAAATTAGAAGACTAAAATTCATGGTCATTGATGACATAATGGATAGTTCAATGGTCATAAAATAACTTTTCACACAATAATTTGAGTATGGGTCCTGTGTTCCATTAAATGTTTTAGTAAATTCATCGCGATTTCGCACTATAACTGAGGCTTCACTTAGCTAATGAATCGCAGACAAAAATATCCATCCACACCTTTTTGCGTTTGGTTCCAGCTGTTAAATTACCAGCTCTATTTTCGTGTAAAATCTAAAAACTGCCAAAAACCCAAACGCTCTAAAAACTGTTCGAGTGTCACGGATGGTTATTATCGTATTTTCAGGGAATAGTTTTTAGATTGGTATTTGATTATTTTACCAAAATCACCATTCTCTATGAATTGTAGTTTAATGTGGAATCTGAACCAACCGTCCTTGACTTGGTTTCGTAAAGTATTATTAAACTAAAAAAAACCAAAATATTGGAATCCTTCTTTCGCCTTTCCACCATGGAAGAACTAAAACAGGGACTATCTGTCCCAAAGGCTTTAACGACATAATTTTATTCCCATCCTAAAATATTCCATTTATCACTTAAAACTTGAGCAGATCTATACACGAAACTGCTATGCCAATCCATACTTAGACAAAAAAGAATCCACGTAATTTGGTTTCCATTACGTCGTTACACTCTGAGCCCGTTGGTCAGCTAACAAACAAAAAAATCGAAAATGTTCATTAAAAAAATTGTCACAATTGTTACACTAATATTTTTTGCATCTGACAGAAATGTCACAAAAATCTACACGATAAACAGGCGAATGTGCCTATAATGTGAATGTGTCAAATATGTATTATAAAAAGGGCACCGTAGTAGATAGTAGTGCGATAAATTTGTCACTTTTCGAAATTATTTTCCTAAACAAAAGTACATAAAAATTGCATGCACTTCTAACACCATGTTCTATTAAATTGTATATAGTGAATCGAACGATCGTAACTATAGTAGAGATCACGAAATACATAAATTATTAAAAAAAAAAAAAACAGATAAAATACCGACTTAATGTTAAGTAAATATTTAAGAAAAACTTAAGTGCGTATTTAAAAATTTGTGATCACATGTTGTTTTGTTAAAAACTACTATTATTAATTGGAATAAATACCAAATTACTATAATTTTGTTTCTTTGGTTTATTTATTAATTATTATTTCAATATGTTATAAAAGCAGGTATCGAAAGAAGTAGCGAAAGTAACGATTCTTCCACTTAACATTTTCAATCAATTTATTTTATTAGCTCAAGTTCCGTAAATTTCTTCTGCTGCATAAACTAACTCATTAAAACATTTTTCTCATCATTTTCATTAATAATAATAAAATGCAATGAATTAAGTAATCAATCACAAATGTGTACCACGCGATTCACAAAATTTAATTTAATCGTTGAGATTATCTCTTGCATAATTTTTGCAGTGGGTGCTCGGTAATTACACAGTATAAAACATAAAACACATATATTTGAAATTATCGATTTAATGCAATTATAAAACAATTAGAAGATTATTAATTTATATTTAATTAATTCTTCAAAATTTATATTGAAAATAAAAAATTATATAAAAAAATAGTCAATTTAAAAATAAAACGTGTCGCCACTGTCGAATTAAAACGATAGCATACACATCCATACATACACAAACGCACACAAAAAATAAAAAACCATCTAAAAAGAAATAAATACATCTAAGTACTCGATTAAATGTATTTATTTTGTTTGGTGCCATTATCGAGCACGTACTGTATTATACAAACAATCATAGGCGTCTGCATCGAAAATTTAAGGGGAGCAAAAATAATTTTAGGGTGGCATCGAGAGGGTGATCGATTTTTTTTTTGTCGCTGTGTTTTTGGTCAATACGACATCTATTAGCAAATTTCAATGTAAATGTAATGACTCCGTTCAATGAAAGAAAAAGAATTAATCCAAATAGAAAAAATTGTCATTTTACACCAAAACATCGGATCAAATTGAAAAGGATTACTCATGAATATAAATTATGAATCTCTATCAGCATTGAACGAAATCATGTTGCTCCTATAGTTTTTTTATTTTTTACAAAAATTGATTTTAAAAGTCTAAAGTACTATTGCAGCGATATGATTTCGGCCATAATCAAATATAGCCATTTCAAAATAATTACTAAAATTAATCACGAAAAAAAAATGGAAAACAATAGAATTGACTATAAATGCTATGGGAGCGATATGTTTTCGACCAAAACCTCAAAAATGATCTTCGTACCTTGGGTATGAAAAAACCTCACTTTTTTAAGTGCAAGGTGTGTTCAATGTTGCTCTAAAATATTTTTTAATTGGGAGTGTGTTCAATTATAAAAACCCGTCTTTACTACGTTCACTACAAATTTCCATACCGAAAGGGCGAATTCGCAGTTAGGGAAAGGGGATGGGGGGGATTAAGTACTGCAAACCGAACTGCCCATTCACCAATCACAATAATCATATATTTTTCGCATTTAATGTTAACGCCTAACTTAAGCGATTTATTTTATTTGGTAGTACGATTACTCCCTCAGCAAACGACAATTCCCCGAAAAACAATTGAGTGTTCTAAAAATGTTTCACAAAAGAATTCACATTTGCAGTATTCGCTGTATGCCAGTAACTTCCGGATAAAAAAATTACGACTTCATTTTCAATAAGAGTTAGAACGTTACAGTTATTCTTATCAATTTCGGTTCATTTCCTATATAAATCGGTGCGATTTTTGGCTAATCCAAGCCGGCGATCGTTTTAGGAAAATTTAATATTTCAAGTAATTGTATTTTTCGAAGAATTGTCGTGGAAACGTTTTATTTTAATAATTTAATGTGCTAGTTTTACTGTAAAGTTCACAAATTACTTGAAACATTCAAACTCACATTTCTAACGATATTTTTGCTCTATGGTTTTTATCTATGGTTTTGAATATTTTTTTTCGTTAAATTACCGTTTTCGGTTTTTGGGTAAAATTTTTTTAATTTAATTTAATAATTGAAATGGTGATAAAATATAACTACTAAAATATTTAGTACCATTTAGTACAACATCTTAATATTTGTAATTTCGTTTTTATTTATAGTTTTTAACAAAAATTGATTAAAATTTTTAAAAATTTTAAATCTAATCGTTGTACTAAATTATATTATTTTTAATCTATTCTCTAAGTATGTCTCCTATGTCTATGGTAGATTGGTTCCAACATAATTCTGTGTTGTATGAAACTATTGTAGAACTACGTGTGTTATATGAGAATTTTCACAATTTTCCTATCATGCTCAGTCAATAGTGAAACCATTATAGTTGGCTGTACTGTGTATGTACCTTCTAGTGTGGTCCAGTTTCACTAAAATATTAGGTTTTTTTCTTTTGTTTTTTTTCTTTTTTTTTATTGGTGTGATTTTTTTTATGAATCACTTACATGGAGACCAACCTAGGCCTATTGAATAATGCTTCCGTTACATTTATCTCAATTGATATGGCGATCTCGTTTTGTGTAGAAAAATGCAGCACTTGAGGTGTTGTTTTTACGGAAACCTTACAACGGCTCATTTCACTGCTATTTTTAAACATTTCTTCTTTGTTTTTGTGCAATCCAAACACCGAGCCTTAATGTTTTCACCCCAATTAGTCTTGATCCCGGGACCTCTCATTTCAAACGCAGCCACCCTATCCACAGTGCCATTTGGTTGATGAACAGAACATAATGCAATGATTTTTAAAATTTTGTGCAATGGTGCAAAGGAATTCAGTGGTATTTTATTTTTTTTTTGTTTTTCCCCTCCAACTATTGTTTTTTGTTTAAACCTGCGATGAATAGGTAGAAAAAGGTGTCCAAAATATGCACGCGTACTAATTTTGGAATTTTTTTACTAAAAATAGTTTTTGTTGTTGTTACAATTTAATTTTTGTTTTTATTTTTCAGATGCGTAGAGACTCTAGGTCCTCATCGGTTTTCTCTGGAACATCATCTAATGACAGTAACATTGAAGCTAAACATCATAAAACAAAAAAACCAAAATCAAATAGTTCTATGCCGGCAAAAGCATCTTCACACAATCAGAGAAGTCGAGAGGAGATTTCGGAAAAAAAGATGTCAATATCAAGTACAAAATTATCGTTAGCAAATTCCAAAGTTAACAGGGCAGATGGTTCACCGAAATCGGAAACATCAACGACGAAAAAGTATAGTTCGGCACGTTCAAATCCGGTGGACCAAGCCGATTTGGAAGATTTTGAACAAATGCCAACATTTACCATTGTCAACATAAACGATATAATCAATCAGAAAGAGGAAGTGCGTGTTGTTGCGAAAGGTTCCAAAAGTAAAGAGAAAAAACCAACCAAAGCTGATGACGATTACAAACCGGACGATGAAGAGCCTGATGATTCATCTGGTGACGATAGTCATTTCAATGAGAATTTTTCTCAATCGAAAAACAGCAGTCGACGCAAGACCCAACATACAACAATACTGTCGGATAAAATTATTCAACACAAAAAATCGATTACATCACCGGTATTGACGCTAAACAAAACGCCAATAAATGCAAATGTTAAACCGTATCGAGGCATTATCGCTGGCAAAAATGGCAAATTCAAGGATGGCACATCCTTCACGAAAGATCCACCGCGTATTTTAAATTCGGCATTATGCAAAAATGTTTCCCAAAATATATCACCGTTGGTATCGTCAAAATCGTCCACACCGAAAAATGTCCACCAAGAGCCAAAACGTTTTTTCAACAGCCAAAGCAATACACCGGCACTACTGAACAAAGCAAAGGAAAACAAAAAAACTTATCCCAGTGCTGTTGGCGATAAAGCCAATATTGCATCGACTCAATTAAAAACATTGGTCGAAACACAACAGGGAAACAAACGTGTCCGGAAAATTACCTGTTTCGAAACATGGTTTGTCATCAAAATACCATATGTCGAACCGCCCACACAAAAGTCAATCCTCCATTTTAATCTGATCACATTAGGCAATAATATTGCGGACGTTATGCTACCATCATCAAGGTGGAGTTATAAAATAATACTACAGCGAAATATGAGCGACACCGATGATTGTGATTTGTATACCGGTGAAGTTCAGGATCCATCAATCAATCCAAATGATCGACATTTATATCAACCAATTAATATAATGTTTAGACGTCGTTCGGTAAATCTGAATTTACGAATGCAATTTGATCGTGCCGTTATATTTAAAAATCAAACGTTTACAATAAATGTTGATGGAAAAAATATAAAATTACTTGGTGCACCACAGTCACTCTCCGATTTTGATGATATTGAAATTTTACTGCAAATTGTCGAGGAATTAAATTTATTTAATCCATGTGTCGAAGTATCTAACGTAATAATATGAAGTAAAAAAAAATCCTTTTTCAAAATTCTATCGACACCGCACATAATTTACGAAAACAAATTATTATTGAAAATAAATAATAAAATGTATGTAGTGTTAATGGAAAAATCTTGTTATTTATAAAGATTCATTTCAATGTATAATTAGATTTTTAATTTTGAATTGAGTTTTATTTTATATTTACAGGCAAATTCTCATATATCTATTTATGAAATGAACGCACCCATTATGTGAACATTATATTTGTGGATTAAACGTAACTATTTTTCAAATTTATTAAATGCGGCATTCCTGTACTGTAATAAATATTATAATTTACTGTTACATTTTTATCGTATGTGGCAACATTAACAGTAGATCGTCCATGTTGAAATTCAAAATTACATTATTAAATGTTCAGTTAAAAACCAGGTCATGGCTTCTTGTTCCAATGATAGTAAAGTAAAAAAACAAAGTTGGATTCACTGCAATCAATGTTTTGAATTATTGGTGCCCGGAATAACTTTAAAATTGTTAACATGCAAACATGTTCTATGTGAAAATTGTTCCAGACATAGTAATTTTTTTTTTGTCATATTTCCTATTATGAGAATTTTGTAGTTTTGTCCGATTAAATTTTAGGTGGAAAAGCGGATGTGGTGCAATGTCCACTTTGTAAATCAGAAAAATATTACCGAATAATATCCGATCAAGTAAGTTAACAGATTTTTTTTGGAATTGTGTCGTACAAAATGGCTGCTTCAATGTCAATATTTGAATGTTGCTCATATGAAGCGGGTAGGTTTAGAAGAGCCATGATTAATTTTTGAATAATAATAAATATAATATTTAATAAGTAATTCAGTATAGTTTTTTTTAAAACTACAAGGTTAAGTGAACTATTAATGTGCACAATAGTGGAAGGGATGTATATGGGTCCCTTAAAATCGTTACACTAGTCAATTTTATGTTGTTCAGAGGGAAACCATTTTTCGTGAACAACAACAACAACAACAAAAAGCATTAAAATTAACCGAATAATTCTTTTGTTTCTCACAGATGAAATCTTGCTACAAAGATTTATTTCGTCTGGATATATTCAACAGCACTATGTCTAAAATAAAAATGAGTGCCAATTTTGAATCGAAGCAAATGAAGATTTTTTTGGCTAACTACGTACAAAGGGAAAAGGAACTTTTCAAATTGCAAAAAGAGGTAACTGAACTCGATGCATTGATTAATAGCAAAGAAATCCAATACAATAAAGCAAAGGAAAAACAATTAGCAATTATAAAGCAACAGTGTCAACGCTTAGAAAAAGGAACTTTATTTGATCATAGTGTAATTTGATTTTTATTAATTTTTAAATTAATCTTAAGAGATTTCTTAAATGCCTTAGACTGCAAAACGTCACCTGGGTACTATTGCTGGTTCAGAGCCAATTAAGTTTTCTAGAGCACAGGTAAGGTTTTTGTCCTAGCAATAAGGAAATTAAAAATTTTCCATTTGTATTATAGATGCTTCCAACTATACATGTAGTGCAAGAAAGTCCATTGAATTATAACGTTCCGCAAAAGGTATAAAACTAACACCATTATAGAAATATTTTCTTGTTTATAATTATTATTGGTTAATCCCTTAGTCGAGTGGCAGAGATTTTGATTTTGATGATCGTCATAAACAACCGTAAGTATTCGGTCTTTTTGATATGGAATTCTAATTCTAATTCTTTTTCTTCGATCAGGCAATTGGCAAGAAATACGTTTCCTGACATGGCAAAACAATTTAAAAAATCGGGAATGAATTGGGAAATGGAACCGACAACTAGACAGTATAAAAATTATTCATCATAAAATATATATTTTTTTTATTTTTTTAAATATCGAACAACATTTTCAGATTTGGCACTGCAAGCAAAATGTATGCTGCGTCATCTCTAATTACCGATCGAAATTATGATGAACCAAAAATGTATGATAAGTTTTTTGGCGTTTTCCCCGATTGTTTTTTAAAATCGGCTTAATTTCAGTATACGACCATAATCACACTGCTGGAGCCCAGAGCTCAATACATAGGTTTCTATCCTAATTATTATAATATTTGGTTTACGACAACAATACCACAAATTTTCACTTTCAAGACAATTGAATAATTTGGCATAAACGTCATGCTTAGTATATCCAAACAGACAGCAGTTAGGCTGTTCAAATTTGGAGCTATTGTCTATAATCTATGATAATGAAATGGACTTTTAATGATCAACACTTTGAATCTTGGGAACTAGCTCAATAACCTATCTTTAGAGTTGTCAATTCCAACAGCATTTCTAATACTGTTATTTTAATAGCACAAATATTATCTAGTATCAAATGTCACCTTTTTGGGGGTTCACGCAATAACAACTGTTCAGACAGTTGAGATGAGATGAGATGTCTCACTGTAGTTTTTATTGTATTGTATGGAAGAGCACCAAAGACACTGTGACCTATAATGTATCATGCTCTCATACAGTTTAGCCCATTAAAGGTTCGACCTTCTTAAAGAAGGTCAGTATTGCCTAGGTCATTGAGAAGATTAGGTATTCCAGCCAAAGACGCCTGACAGCTGTAGTTAACCGATTTCCATTCTGGCCTATTATGGGCAAAATTTAGGATTTAATCTAAGACTTGATCAAATTTCTCAAAAATAATTTTTTTTAATGTAGGTATTCAAAGCACTATTCAAAATACAGTTCAAATCCAATAAATGAGGAACGTCCACAGTTCAAACCGAATTACAGCCAACAACGGAAGAGGTAATTTTTTTAAAATTAATCTTAAACTAATGACTCAACGAATATTTACGAACCAGTGCCGAAACGCCAATGCCAACCTGTCCAATATACAATGAAATGGAGCAATCACGTTTTCCAAAAAGATTTAAGGAATCGGACACAGATTCAGCAAAAAGTCGATCATCATCAAGTTTTCTGGGCCAGTCGGAATGTTCCCTAAACAAAAATACAAGTTCACTGATATTTACGCCGACTTCATGTAATGAACAGTTAAATGATAATGAATCAATTTTAAAACGGTGATTTATTAATTTTCTATTTCTATCGTCTCAAAATAATTGTCTTAAGTTTAGGAATTATCAGGGAACTTCTGTTACACAGCGACCACTTCCAACACGATTGATGAATGATGACATGTAATGTTTTTGATCTGGCCATCTAATTTGGCTGTCTTGATCAGTGTTTGGGGTGGATTTGTTTTATCACATTGTTCAGAGTGCCATAAAACAAAGTGCAATCTCGGATCGGATGATGAACATTCCCTCTGAACAACTAGCAGAATATTATTTTATTGATTTAATTTATTTTCAGTGTTAATCGAATCAAAGAGTACTCTCCATTTTTTGGCAGATCCATCGAAGTCCCGAAACGGGTTGACTTACTATGTAAATTGTAATTCAAACAAATTGTGATTTGCAAAAAATGTGATAAAAATTAAAGTCAATTTATTTCAGAATGGGAAAACATTCGCTGACTGATAATAGATCACAAATGGATCGTGGAGAATTTAAAAGCCAACAGAGGCCATCTCCTCTTTGTAGATTTCTCAATGACCAATGAGATGTTGCGATATATTTTTTTTTGATGATAGTACCAATTGTAATTTAGACGTACTACGTTTTTTATGGATTTTGTTTTTTTGAAATATAATTTGAAAGAGTCCAAAGACTCCAAGACTTAATGAATTAAAGTGAAAAAATTAAAAAGTCAATTTTTTTCTACGATTTTGTGTTCTGCAATCCCCTCGTATCTAATAACAATAACAAAGTAGATGAATTCTGGATGAATATAAATAGAAAATGTGAATTTAAGCAGTGTCGGATTTGGTGAATAATGATAAGATAAGGTTTTGGAAGTTCAGTATACTCAAACTCTTCAGAAGAAGAAAAGATGTACGAAGGGCCCATAGTAAGTATTGCTTTAACTTTTAATAATTTTTATTTATGCTCCTAAATCAGAAGAGTCCCTTAAGAAATAAAATCAAGCCCCAGCGATCAGCAACCTAAGGCCTGGGCATTATCAGCATCTATCGGTATTTATGTGATCATCACCACTCTAGATAGGTAGATTCTAATGGTCTGTCTAGATTCTCAATTGAAAAAAACCGTCTCCTATTAGCCGGATAGAAGCGCGTTGAATATATGAAATACTCCTTCTCCATATCACTGTTACATCGAATTCTGGCATCCACTATGTGTTCAAACTACCAAATCTCGTAGCTCACTATTCGTTCTGGCTTGCTAAATGTCGGTATTTCGTGGGGCCGGCTAAGGAGAGTACTACTAAAATAGGTGCTTCAGGTCAAAGAAACATCTGTTTCCCTTTACTAATCTTGCTTTGATTTTTTCGTCGAGTTTATTGTTTGCATTGACCGCAAGTATTTTAAAGATTGTATCACTTCAAAGTTATGACTCCTACATACTCTATTGTTCATTGTAAAAACGACGTCTATCTCTTTCTGTTCTTCCACAATTTTGTTTTTCTCTTTTTGGCATAAACATATCATAAATCGTCGTGAACATGCGGACGACGATAATTAAATAATGTGGGGAAATAGAATTGAGAAAACAAACCAAACGTGCCGAATGACAGGGTGACCTCAGTAATTATCTATAATATACAATAATTGTATATGAAAGCAGTCAGTTCAAAGTGTTTTTGTTCTGCCCTGTGTTTCAGAATTGACATTTGTGTTTACTTTTCTCTCCGCGATAAATAATGTAAACAATCTCTTGCACTTCAATCAAAAGAGAGCAAAATTATTAAACTCTCATTTATGAACGATTCAGGGTCGTTTCAGCATGGTTTTTACAATGATTGAACAATATGTAGTGTATAGGCGCCATTTTATACTCGTTTATGGTGATGTTTTGTCCTGAACTTTACAATGACGCCGCTAATGTTCTTTAGATAGTATGACGCACATAGGGGTCATTACGGTTTAAATTTTTAAATCATCACAAAAATATGGCACAAATAATAAAACTTGTAGCGTGCCGCTGTTGCACTCTAAACTAAACTAACACCACCGCTATATACAGGACATCATCCCTACCACCTGCTTATATACTCAATAGCGAATATGCGATCATCATCCCCACCATGGTAAATTAGAATTAAGTTAAACTGTATAAATAGAGCTGATAAGCTTTCATATGTACTTTACTTCTAATTTCGACTCTGATGGTACATTAAATGACTGTGGGTTGTTTGTGTGCACTTCTTGGAGCTATACTGCAATTACATCCATTCGGTCATCGATAAACTAAAAATATTTTCCATTAAATGACGCCATTTTTAAAAATAGTTAAACATTTTATTTATACACAAAATTCAACAAAATATACAAAAAAAAAAAAAAAAATAACTTGCTCGGAATAGTTTTGTCTTTTTTTTTTTGTTTTTTATAAAAAAATAATAATCATAATTTTGTTTTTTGTATTTTCAAAGTACTGACCTACATACTAATTATATATATTTTCTATATATAATTTTCCTTTTTTTGTTTGTTTTTGTTTTGTTTTAGAAAAAGAATGACTTTAAGCTAGACTCCAATCAAATACTTTGGTCTTAATATCGAAATCGACGAGATCTTTCAGTGATGGATAACTCGTTTGGGTGCCACGTTTTAAAACGGACATTGTAGCTATTTCAACGGCAGCGCCGACCATTTGTAGCAATGGTACATCGGGTCTAGTGGCCATAAAATGGGCCAAAACGCCAGTGAATGCATCACCAGCACCCTTAATTAATTAATCAATTGATTAAAGAAAATTTGGTTAAAATCAATAGCTGGTGGCGTCTACTTACAGTTGTATCAACGGCCGCTTTAATTTTCGGTGTACGCACGTGAATCGGTTTCGGTTGGGTACTGCTAGCAAATATCGCTCCTTGTCTACCTAGCGTTATTACAACCGTACGACATCCGAGACACATAAAATTATTGACGGCTCGTTTTGCTTCCCTTCAATTATTTAAAGAAAAACATCGAAACATAAAAAAATTTGTTACAAACACAAAACAAACAGAAAAAAATTATTTACTCGATATTTGGAACATGACGTTTGGTCATTGAAGCGGCCTCAACTTCATTTATACACAAAATCGTTGGCAGTGTAAATAATTCCAATGTTGTCTCCAATGGGGCTGGAGATGCATTTAATATTGATATGCCTTTGTATCTCCGGAGAGCGGCAAGCGTAGTTTTAATTGGTGTTTCCAATTGACACACCAGAACCTAAATAGAAAAAAAAAAACCAAATCTGCATTTTAGCGAGACAATCAAGACGATAATCTCTCTCAACAGAGTTCTAACAACATACTTTAGCATTATCTATCATATCTTTGGCATTTTCGACATCCGATGGGGTTAACGTGTTGTTGGCGCCCGGCACAATCACTATTTGATTGTCACCATTGTCGCTCACACTAATCTGAGCTATACCAGTTGTCTGAAAAAAGTAAAAGATGATTTAATCACATAAGAAAAGGATTCCCAAACGAGTATCAATGTTCAGTACGACAATTGCCCAAAGATCTATCGCCAACCCTCACGTCATTGGTGGAACAAGAAATTAAATGATTAGATAGAACTGCGGAATCAAAACAGCAGAACATTTAGATGGTTTAGTAGATAAAACTAAGACAGATCATAATCCATGACCACTTCCATAAGTGGACCTCGGGCTCTGCCGTGTTTTAATTGCGAAACATACAGTCTTAGCGTCCGCAATGGCTAAAAATGACTTTAACATTATAAGCAAGATAGATATAAGTTTAGGGTGGGGAAATGAAGTGATTGATCTCATGAATATCGGATAATAAAAGAATGTAGATTTATTCTCCTTACCGTGGAGGTTGAACGTTTGTTTTGTAAGAACTTTGGCTTTCCCCTTTTTTTTTTTAAATAAATACATATTTGTGTTGAACATAAAGACACCTCAATAGCAGATCCTATCCAAAGCCACCGGCGTGACGTACAAGCGAATACGGGCTGAACGGAGAACATGAAAAAAAAAGTGGAGAACGGAAAGAAAGAAGGTGGTTGGTATTTTCATCAACTAATTGAAGAACTAGCGACTTACAAAACTTGTGAGTACGAATTTGGGCTGAATCTTAATGCTGACAATGAAAATTCACTCTTTTCTTTCTCCATCCAATTTGTCAGCCAAATGAGAGGGGCATGTGCTCGGTTAAATCGTTGGTGAAAGATTCGCAGCTTAATTACCAATGACGAATTTCAAATAGAATAGTGCCGAATGAAAATCCATTATCCAGAAACTTTCCCCTGAGAAAAGGGATAGGTTGGAAAATTTTTTAACATACCTAAATGTTTTGAGGCGATTTTTTCCTCTTTCAAAAAAATTGTTTGTTGTGTTACTTTATGACATCAATCACCTGGGAGGGCAAAGATTGGGAAGATGTTTTAAGAATTTAAAATAATACAACAAAAATGTGTACTCACTTCGCCCTCTACGGTATCAACGTGTTTTAAACAAATATTGTTCTTTTTAAGATTTTCCCTATATTCTTCGCCCCAGCTATCCGATCCCAACTAGAAAAAAAAAACGGATTAAATAGAAAACGGTTAAAAAAGGCATTAAAAAAACAGTACCTTTGCAATTAGTCCCGTTTTACTGCCCATTTTTGCAGCAGCAACACATTGATTGCCTCCCTTTCCACCGAAACCCGTTTCGAATTTATGGCCTCGCATTGTCTCACCAACCATCGGTATATGTGGTACATAGCTGAAAAATTAAAAATTTAATTAAATTTATGGATAGAACAGAGGCAACGCCAGAAGAAAAAAAAAGACCTTATAAAATCGGTAATACATGCTCCAATCACAACGACATCCAATTGATCTGCGGCAGACATTGTTTTCTTCTTGTGTGCAGTAAGTGTAATAAAATGGGAAGTTTTTCTCGTCGAATAATTTTTTTTTTTCTACGTTGTAATTTTAATTATGAATGGAAAGGCTGCGAACGAAAAAGAAAAAAAAATTTACATTATTATTATAGCGAAAAATGTTATTGTCACTTTAGTGCTGATAAAAGTGATAAGGCAAAAATCATATTTATTTTCTGTTTGTTCAAAATGTGAGCAGCGCGTAAAAAAACTGTTATCACTCGGCCACTCTACTCTACTCTACTCTACTCTACAGTACAACACACCACACCACCAAACGAATATATTCCCAAAATAACCTGTGGAACTACAAAATTTCGATAGTAACAAAAACTGTTATTTACATTGAATTGATTGTATTCCGTTTGTATTGTATACACCAAAACAATGTTTTTTTTTTCGAGTTAAAAAAAAAAATTGTAAAAACTTGGTCGCAGAAAATATGTTGAGCACGTGCTCGATTAAACAACCGCAACCCTGGCCTATGAAAATATCGATTTGTCGAAAATGTCATTTATTTGTGCGCGACAGAGTGTGTGCACATTAAAAATCTCTTCCGCCTTCTTATTATTTTGATCGTCGCGCGTAATCCGTGCCTTTTGTCTCTTGTGTCTTGCGGATTTGATTATTTTGTTGGTTCTCGCCACACTCTTCTAGTCCCACTGAAAAATAACCGAATTTTGACACAAATGGAAAACACGCAAAAACAGCCCGTCAACTGTCAGTTATACCGTTACGTCAACGGTTGCGCACATACCAAAAATAAAAATAAAAAAAAAAAAAAAAACTTTCACGATATTTTAGTAGTGGATTAAATAATAAATTTGAAGAAATTTTTTGCTGCTTTAATTCGTTCTTCTTTCTTTCATTGGAAATATATATAACGAAAAAAAAATGTACTCACGAGGTATTCGTAGCACTTTTCGCTATTTAAGTAATGCTGCTGGTGGTAGTGGTCCGTCTTCCTCGTCTAAAATTAAGCAAAATTCTCCTATGGCCACCGTTCGAAGTGATGTGCCCGGTTTAAGTTCCAAATGTGTTAAATCAACAAATAAACCTGTAGGACCTGGAGCTTCTGTAACTGGTGAATACAAAGTGCCCGAATATTATTGCTATGATAAAATCAGCTATTATGAGGCAGAAATTGAAATGGCCAAATACAGATGTCCACAACCATCAGCATTAGTTAACAATTAAATATGAATTGCTTACCTTTTATTGTATATTATTGTAGATGAGTTAATAAAAATTATAGTCACAGAAGTTTTTAATTTCCAGTGAATTTTGGTAAAAATTTTAATCGATTTTTGGACAGTAAAATTGGAATGATTGCAAAATGGGGTTATGTTTGTGATGTGTATGTGCGTCGATTCCGAAATGTCAAAAGATTCAAAATGGTTGAATATGAAATCCCTTCAAATTTGCTTGTCGATGATGTTGATTATTTGCTGCGTACATTTATAGATTTAAAATACAATACAAAATTTACTTGATGAATCGGTAACATACAGCCCAACATTTTGGGCCAACAAACCGGTCTGTACTAGTGTTGGCTGTTTTCTCATTAGTTTACGTCCCGCTTGCCTATAAAATCGGGTTGTTGACCAAAAGTGTTTGTCTGTATCATACTGACTATTATATGCTATCGAAACACAAAATTTTGGAATGTTTAGTGAGAAAATTATACAATTTCATTTTAAATTATAATCACAACTCTGTAATATTAAGAAAAACCGGTCAAAGATTGGGCAACTATTTTTGCTTTAGAAATAGAAGAAACTTAATAAAAAAGCGATTAAAATATTTTTAGTATTCATACAATTAATTTCTACCGTTTCTCTACCCTATCCTTTTGATTCTTAGGAAGTTAATGATTATCTGTGACAATTTTTTGACATTATGTAGTTAGATTCCTTAGAATGGTTTTACACATGATTAACATTTACATGATGAATGTTGCCTAAGTCTGAATTTCTTTAATATTAGGTATTGTGCCTCGTGTAAACATTTAAAAACCATTTTGATTATAACTTTAAAAATTGCAGGCATGAAATTGTGCCTCGTTTAAACACACTCTTGGTTGTAATAAAACAGTTTTGGTTAAAAATTTACTATTATTGAAATAAATAAATACAAATCCAAAAAAATTTGTTATCATGTTAAATGTGGGTAAAAAAGTGGGTCAATCGAAGTATATAAACGCAGTGTTTAAATTTAAATTTCTCTGCTGGGATTTCGAACTTAACATCCAGTGATGTCGAAATGTCGATGTTCAATAAAAAAATATTGACGCCATTTTTGTGTCGAATAAATATTAAATGTAGATCGGAAAAGAAGCCGCTAAGTTAATTTTCCAATTAAGTTACTAGTTGTAGTGTTTAAATACGAACTAACAACATCGTAATCAAGACTTATATTCCAAAAATTTGTGAGTCCAACCAATGGGAGCAGAAGGTACGTTTAAATGACTTTTTCCTGACAAAAATGGCCTTATAGATGTAAAGGGTACGCTGCACGCTACGCGTGTCCATATTCGATTGACATTTCCCTCAAATAATTTTTTTGTTTGGCTTCAAAAAAAAGTTTTTTTCATTTTTATACCCATTTTGATAACGTTGAAAAGTAAATTTCACTCCATTCGGCAGATAGAGAACCTCGCGGTGGTGTTGGCGAACGTGGCAACACTCGAAGGCACAGATCTCGTGATCGTTCCAGAACACCAAGACGACGGTCACGTTCCCGGGATCGTCGAAGGAGTCGTTCGCGATCGCCTAGAGGCAAGAATAGCGGAAATCGTTCTCGTCGACGTAAGCCTTCATTGTATTGGGATGTTCCGCCACCAGGTTTTGAGCATATTACGCCACTTCAATATAAAGCAATGCAAGCGGCCGGACAAATACCGGCAAATATTGTAGCCGATACACCACAGGCGGCTGTGCCTGTTGTTGGATCGACAATAACGCGACAAGCTCGACGACTGTATGTTGGTAACATACCGTTTGGTGTCACCGAAGAAGAAATGATGGAGTATTTCAATCAGCAAATGCATCTATCAGGATTGGCACAAGCGGCCGGCAATCCTGTTTTGGCATGTCAAATAAATTTGGACAAGAATTTTGCATTTTTGGAATTCAGGTATGATCTCTCTATCTCTATGAAAATTATCACTTGATAATTTATTCCTTGTCTTATAGATCTATCGATGAAACAACACAGGCGATGGCATTTGATGGCATTAATTTCAAAGGTCAAAGCTTAAAGATTCGTCGACCGCACGATTATCAGCCAATGCCCGGTATGACGGACAGTGGTGCTGCCGTTTCTCTTCCCGGTGGTGTTATCAGTACAGTTGTTCCGGATTCACCGCATAAGATATTTATTGGTGGTTTGCCAAATTATCTAAATGAAGATCAGGTAAGTGGGCAAAATGTCAGACGGACGGTTTGTTTTATTTCGCGGTTTGTAACTAGGGTTTTTAGGCTTCGAAGGGTCAATGCCGCAATTCCAAAAAAAAAATGGGGTTTTTTTTAGGAAACGTTTCCTATTTAACCGATATTTTCTTTAGGTTCACCTAAGCAGAAAATGTTTACAAAACGAAAAAAAAAAAAAAATGTTTTTAGCGATTTTGTTTTCAGCTGAATCTTTCGCAGGTGTTATGTTTTTATTTTCAGCTCTTATTATCACATAAATGTTCACATACAGACTATTATTCTTGTTAGGCACTTGGATGATTTGTTTGTATTGGGACTGACTTTTATAGGTGAGAGTGTATGAGAATCGTATCTTTATATACGTTTATACTCAGCCAGACAAGCTCTTGACAATATTCTAGTAATAAATTCATTTAGCTATTTTGTGTCGATTGGTATATTTGGAGTAGACGCACAGATCGAATGTTCAAAATGCATTCACCCAGTGAAGCCAAAATTAGGCCATTTGCCACAAGGCATCGATAATGAATAAAATTTGGAACTAACCAAATTCATACTCTGTCTAGAAAGACAAATAATTAAAGACAAAAAAAGGATTGGCTCATTCCTCAAAGAACCATAGGACCTCCACTGAAACGGACTCTGCTTTGTGCTGTTTCTTTTTCCCGCCCAACTCTTTTGCCATCAGACTTATTCCTGCTGCTACCATCCTTTTTCGTGTTTTTTTCGGACGTTCTGTATTTCTTTTTCCATGAGGGTTCCATTCTAATGCCTTCTTTGGTTATTGCTCTATCGGGTCTTCTGAGTGTTGTGTGTGTGTCCAATTCTTCTCCATTCATCTCCAGGCGTCGGCCTTCGGATTTGTTTGATGATTCTCTCTTGTTCTGTTAACATGCGTTAAATATAGTTTGCTTTATTTTTCTCTCAGTCCATAGGGTGCCGATTGCACTTGCTACTTTGTTTAGTCGACTTTCTATGTCTTCAATGGTGCCGCCTGTTGTTTTCATTTTGCTTCCTAGGTATTCGAATGTTTGTATATCTTCTACTGGTATTAATCAGGGACAGATTGGGGATGGAATAAAATTATTAGCAAATAAACAGATTATACAGTGGCGGATTCTGAGAATTATTGACTCCATCATCATGGGACTATTTTTTTAAAAAAAAACTTACGTCATTTTGATGGATTCGGCCCTTTTTTAAAAAGTTTTAAAACCTTGAGGGGTTAACCTTATCCGAAAAATGATATTCGGCATAAAATTGCTGCAAATTTAAAACCATATAAAAATACAAATCACATCTTCAGTATTATAAGTTAGTTTCCTTTTTAACAAAACGGTCAGGATGTTGGGGACATGCCCTAAGTTTTTTTAAAAAATAGTCCCATGATGATCGGATCAATAATTCTCAAGATTCGCCATTAAGATCAACACGTGTAGAAATGCGAAATAATGTGAAGAGTTGGACAATGTAAATATCTTAAGATTAAGAACAAACTAAAGACTAAACATAACTAAACTGGACAACAACAAAAACAAGCAAATCATCCTAAGAGCCAAAAAAAAATCAATGCTTTTACAGGAACTCTACCTATCTACCTATGAATAATTTTTTTACAGAAAAAAATCTAAGAAAAATAAAAAAAAAAAAAAAACAAAAAACAAAAACAAGAAAATATAAACGATGACGCCATGTACGCGTTTTCAGGAAATATTTTCAATTTTTTCAGGAAACCCAATGTTTTTTTTTTCCTTTTCAGCTGTTTTTTTCAGCTTATAAATTTTATTCCAGCTATAAATGAACAAAAAAAAAAAAAAATTAAAAAAAAAACCACAAAAATTGTAAGAAATTACATTTTCAAATAAAAATAAATTCAATGAAAATGATCAATTGAAAAATTGTATTTTTTATGTTTTTATTCCTATTTTTCTTCGTTTTTCTTTTTTAGATTGTCGGATTTTATAAATTGAATTTCTTGTGTGGAACCATTGATGGGATGCATCCAATGGTTTAGGCTTTATATATCCCAAATTACGTCCCCAATTTGTAATAGGATTTACCTTGCTTATTAACGAGGATGATTCTAAAAGGACTGCTAAAGCGATTTTTCTAAAATGACTGTTTCCTCTCTTTCTCTTATCCCCATGAAGCCCACAACATATTCTTGAATATGCTCCAATTTCAAGTATAAGTAGTATAAAAGCAAAAGCAGTGACATTGGATATTTGCCGGGTCAGTCTTGATACCAAGTCTAAAATCCGGGCAAGTTTAAAAAGACCATTCCGGATCTCAATAATGTTAGATTAAAATTTTAGATAAGCATACGCTTCTCTTTCAATCATATGTCATGTCTCAGCTCCCAGAATAAATTATGTCCTCCCTTAAGTGTAACCATATTGGTTCAAAATGGATGAAAAATATGTATTTAATTGATATTGTTTTAAATTTAATGGAATTTAAGGAAGACATAAGTGGCTACGCCGATTATGAGATAAATTTAATGTTCCTTTTGCTCTAATCCGAATATATTTCGAGTAAATGATTAAAAATCCTAGAAATGGTATAAAATTGATTGCAGCGCCATAACAATAGATCATGCAACCTTTTGGTCTATGAATGAAATCTTAATTTTGTTATTCTCTATAATTATTGTTATATTAATTTTTTATATATTCTGAGTAAATGAATGATTTATCTCAAAATTAGGTACCTACACACAATACCCTATATTCCCCTATACCTTTTTCAATTTGCTCCAATAACATAAATTATTTCGACTCAATATTTCACGATAAAGACGATTTATATTGAACTCCAAGGTCCAAGGTCATAATATCCATTGATTAACCTCATACGGGTATAAAAAAAGACAATAGAAATGTACAATTAGTAATTAGTGCGATAATAAAAGTACTACAACAGCTAATTGAGAGATGGGAGCTTTTATAACTGTAATCGATTAAGTATTGTTTCTTAAAGATTAAATT
This sequence comes from Platyura marginata, assembly GCA_026745375.1. Classification (NCBI taxonomy): domain Eukaryota; kingdom Metazoa; phylum Arthropoda; class Insecta; order Diptera; family Keroplatidae; genus Platyura; species Platyura marginata. The sequence goes on along the minus strand of JANSTT010012000.1, from coordinate 29,441 downwards.
TGTTAATTTATTAGCCTTGTGTTGTACACAAAAATATGGAATCATTGAATATTTAAAAATAACAACACAAAATTGTTATTGTGGAATGTGGACTCTGTCTTATAGATATCAACATAAAAAGAAAACATTGTTGTTTTGTTTATTTGAATTAAAATCTAATAACAGCAAAACAGTGGAATAAAAAAACTCAGTTACAGTGCGGATAACTTGATCGGTTTTAAGTTACCCACCGTGTTTCTTCTATTTCATATTTTAATAATTTTCTCGAAAAAAAATCATAAAGGCCAAAAACATTGGAAATAATAAACAAAATTTTGAATTGCATGCACTTTTTCAGGTTCTGGGGTTAGGGCACCTCGACATTTGTGACAATTGTGTGTGATAAAAAAAAATATGGCAACTCTCAACTAAAGCAACGCAACGCAAATGCGTTGGCTTACGTTGAATATTATGACATTGCATTGAGCGCATCATTCCGCATCCATTGTATAGATTCGCCTAAGCAAGTATTTTTGAAATTGTCATTTTCATTATTTAGACATTTTCAGCCTATAGTTTTATATATTTAATGACTTCTTAATAATCGTGTAATGAGTCAACATAATCACTAGTTGAAGAAAACGGTTCTAAACTATTAAATAATGATAGTTCAAGAGCCAGTGCAGGTAATTTTTTTTTTTCAATAATAGAAATTTTATTCGCTCGATGAACGTCAATTTTCTGTACCAGACAAATTCAATTTAATTGGAAAATTGATTAGTACCTAGTAATTAAATAAAGTGCTTAATACAAATTTATCCCGATTTAATTTAACTTGAATGAATATTTTCGATAAATTTTCAGGCAGCCATCTGGCATTGCTTAAATCATTACGCCTATCAAGATGCCACATTTCTAGCAGAGCGATTATGTTCAGAAGGTTGGCATTTTCATTTTCATTTTTTCCCGATGGCATTTTCGTGTGCAATTTTTAATTTCAATTTTTCAATTTTTGCATATAGTTGAAAGTGACGAGACATTATTTACGCTTGCAACATGCTACTATCGATCGAATCAATTAAATCAAGCATTTTGGGTGCTCAATGCGAAGGGATCGAAATCACCACAGTGTAGATATTTATTGGCTAAATGTGCATATGAACTGAAGAAGTAAGTAAATTACAATACTTTAAGGTTTTAGGAGTTTTTTTTTTTTTTTTTTTTTGGTTGATTGATGCTTGGAGCATAAATCTCACGATATTAATTTCATTAATTATTACCTTAAATATGCTTAAAAATTTGTCGAAATTGAAATGAAAATCATGGGGGAGAAAAGGTAGATTTTTCGGAGAAATGAAAGAATATCATAACAGGGGAATAATCTGTCTTGTTCTATGTACATTTGCATCGGATGAGTTCTAAAAAAACTCATTCGATTTAGATAACGAAAGAAAAATATGGAATAAGTGAAGAGCCAATGCTAAAACTATCTTAGACTTAGAACTCTAATCCAGCTTGAAGGCCAATTAGAACTTTAACTGCGTTTGTTTAGTTTAGAACCTGTGACCATTTGTAAATTGTTATGAGTACATTTTAAAGATTCTTTTGCTTCAGTAGCAGTCCCGATAGCCATGACCTTATTACCCAATCGTCTACAGTACATTCATCAATCTGTTTATTACGTGAAATACCACTACAGCCACTACTCCTTCAGAGCTCACTGTTGGAACATATTGCAAGTATCTGCCGGAAGAGGAATCGCAAAGGGCCAGAATCATACTTCAATGATTCGTTTCTGCTTCACGATTCTTTAACAATCCTTGTGGACTGTTCCGCCATGATCAATCTAAGAACCTCTATCTTGTTAAACCTTGGTGGATGTTTTTTGCTGCTTCCACAACTTCTCGCCATATATGTCGTTCCTCAGTTAACGTTGATTTTTTCGAAGCTATTGTGGAGTTTTCTTGAACTGGTTTTTTTTTTAAGAGGTGAGGGCGTTGACTTCTTTCTGGGGGATATTTACATATATTTCAGGAGAAAACACTGCAACTGCCAAACTCCACAAATTCTCATACTTGAGATGTTTTTTCTAACATTTTCCAACGAATTTCAGCAATTATTCCCTGAACTGATACCCTAGACCTACAGTTTTAAGTAGAATCCGAACCACTATGTTTTTACGTGATGTTAGCTAATGGGGTGTATGGTGTTAGAGTCACTCTTTACTGCGACTCGTCGGATCTATTGTGACATTTATATGTGAGCCACCAGCACTGTACTGCTGATGAAGTCCAGTATGTTCTGGGAAGATCTCCGTTTAGGGTTAATGTGTAATCATTTAGATGTTACAGTCTTCTGCGGGCAAACAATGTGTTCTTCAGAAACGGCAGGAACTATCTGATTCTTGTCTAATTTTGTTGAGGTGGTATCTCAATCGGCAGTTACCAGTTGATAGTTGTAAGAATGTGAATGTTCCAAATTAAATTTTTTTTTCGTTCATCCAGATATGGAACCGTTGAAACAGCTCTAGCCAATGAAAATTTTGTTGAAACAAAACATTTGGACGATATATCCAAAGAATTTGGTGATGTTGCATGTTTTGCATTGCAGCTACTTGCACGCGTGTGCAGTCAAACGGAACGACATGAAATGGCAGCCGAAGCAAATAAGCGTGCTCTAAAATTGAATCCATTTTTATGGCATACATTTGTCGATCTGTGCAATCGTGGCCACAAACCGGATCCGGCCACAATATTTCAATTCACAAATACCGAAACGTTTTCAACGTGCCAAGGACACAATTTAAATTCGATAGTTTCATTTGGTAATGAAAATGTAGATACACTAAATAGTAGTAGTAATAGTATTTATAATATACAAACGACAACACCGGTCGATCAGCAGCAGCAGCCACAACAGCAATTCTATAATCTCGTTACGCCAAATAATAATTTATCGCCAGCTTTACGTAGTGGTAGTATTGGTGGAGGTGGTGTTGGTGGTGGTAGTATTGGTATTGGAGGTGGCGGTATTGATGACACCCCATTGTACAATAATGTATCAGACAGCAGTAGCATCCATACAGAAAGTGGGACACCGTTCCGTAAACAATTTAAATATTTATCGACTTTTAATCTGACAACACCGAGTTTTGGTGTATTACCGATAAGTAGCCCCGTCACCGATTCAACACTTATATACTCACCATCTCAACAACAACAACAGCAGCAGCAGCAGCAGCAACAACAGCAACAACAACAACAACAACAACAACAACAGCAACAAACGTTAATTGAAGTGAACGATCAAAAATCGGCTAGCAAAAAAATCAAAGGACATGTCGGCAGTACGATTATTCGAAAAGATACTCCATTGCCGCTAAGCAAACCACTCTTTAGTCAAACGGGCAATATAACGCCGAGAACACCAAATACAATTAGCGGACAAAATGTACGGCGCAGTTCTCGTCTATCGTTTAGTAACTATTCGGTTAAGGAGAACAATAAAAGTCCGAATATCAATAAATTTGCGACGCCCCGTTCACCGCCCAGAAAATCGAAACAGCGCATAACAAAAATGAACTTAACAAATACTGCCCTCAATGAACTGAATGAAAAGCAAAAAATCGAAAAGGAAAAAATCGAAACAATAACATCATCGTCCGACACCAAAGTCTTGCTAAACAATAACATTAACAGTGCTCAGAATATCGTTCAGCATGTGCTGCATTTGAAGAGACAAAGTGCCGAAGGACTTATGTCACTGTTACGTACCCTTGGCGAAGGCTATTTGTACATGTCTCAGTATAATTCGGATCGGGCCATCGAATCATTTAATACGGTGCCCCAACATCATTTCTTCAGCTCATGGGTACAGAGTATGATTGCCAAAGCTCACTATGAACAGCGTAGCTATGAGGCATCCGCAAAAATATTCCAAGAAGTTCACAAAAAGGAACCATATCGTTTGCAGCTAATGGAAATTTACAGTACGGTGCTGTGGCATTTACAGCGTGAAGTGACACTGTCCGCCTTGTCGCAGGATTTAATCGGACAAGATAAACTCTCACCAATTACGTGGTGTGTGGCGGGCAATTGTTTTTCATTGCACAAAGAACATGAGACGGCAATAAAGTTTTTCGAACGTGCCGTACAAATTGATCCCGACTATGCGTACAGTTATACATTGCTCGGTCATGAGTTGGTCATTACCGAAGAACTGGAAAAGGCAATGTCATGTTTTCGTACGGCCATCCTAAAGGATTCACGACACTACAATGCCTGGTTTGGCATTGGCACCATCTACTCAAAACAGGAACGGTACAATTTGGCCGAAATTCACTATGAACATGCACTGCGAATTAATTCAAAGAATTCGGTCATTATGGTGCACATTGGGGCAATGCAATATTATCTAAAGAAATTCGATCAAGCGTTGCAAACATTTAATGCAGCCATACAAATGGATCCGAAAAATCCGCTCTGTAAATTCCATCGTGGTTCGATGTATTTGCAAATTGGCAAATATCATGAGGCACTGAAGGAGCTGGAAGAATTGAAACAGGTACTGCCCAAAGAGTCAGTTGTTTACTATTTAATTGGTAAAATACACAAGAAAATGGGCAACATACATTTGGCATTGATGCACTTCAGTTGGGCCACGGATCTCGATCCGAAAGGTGCCAACAATCAAATTAAGGATGCGTTCGATTCGAATATTAGTCAAAATGCAATGGGCAGCGGCACCGGCGGAATACTCGAACCGGATTTCGATCCGGTGTCAGAACGAAGCAACGATTCGACACAGGTACGTAATGGGGAACCGGATGCCGGTGGACGTGACTATGATAGTGATAGTTACTGAACGATTAGTTAGATTGATTTTTTTTTATTTGTTATTAATTTTCCCTTTCGAAATTATTGGAATAGCCGAGATTTATATTTAATGAAAACAACAATTTAATGGAACAAACAATAATCTTCTTCAATTTTGCTCTTACATGGATGTTGGAATTTTTTTTCTTGATTATTTTTGTTTTTATTTAATTTGTTTTTTTTTTTTTTTTGTGAGTGTATTCGTGTGAATATCTGCTGTGCATGTATTGCTAGAGATCTTACTATATATATAAATACATATTTATGGAAAACAGACACAGAAGATGATGAAAAGGACAATTATTTTTATGTATTTTGCTATTGCTAAGTTTATTCTGGATCACAAATTTAAACAAAAAAAAAAAAAAAAAACCACAGAAAAATTATCTCGAAGTTTATCGGTTCGATAGACTTTTTGTGTGTGTATTTAGTAATGGACTCTTTATTCAGTTAAACTATTATTATTATATATATATAAACTATCTATCTATCTAAGAATTTAAAAACATATATAAAAATACAATTAAATATTTAATTTTCGGATTTTTTGGTGATGTGATGTAGTACGAAAATTCCATGTAGCATTCGAATCGAAGTCAACGCATAACCATAGATCTATTAATATAGAATAGAGCGTAGAGCATTTACTTCATACACATGTGTACATACATACAAATAGGGACGTTTTTAGACCACCATTTTATATATATATATGACGTCATCACAATTTGCCATTTTATTTGATTCTCATATTCGATATTTCGCTCTTTTGTTGTCTGTCGCGCCGCAATTAACCGGATTAAAATTGCAATTGGTCCCTTTTATTAGTAACTAGGTACAAATACCGTGATACCGACGTCACAAATTCAAGATGACGACCGAAAAACATTAATTTTTATGCCATCCATCGCCAGAATCGCATTCAAGGGGTGTTAATGGAAATGGAAATAGTGAATGCGTGTTTGGATTTTGTCACATTTTTCACAGTGTAGGACATTTTTGATGACGAATAGTACGTGTAGTGCTTGTTTAACGGTGTTCGGCGCATTGTGCCTATAGCTTAAGACTACAGGCCCTATATATGTGCAATGAACATATTTATAAATAGAAATAACAAAAAGGTGCAATTAAACGTAATATTTTAGGCGCAAAACACTTAGTTAAATTAAAAAAAAAAAAGTTCAAGTGATACTTATTAATTGTAAAAAGACAATAGAGTATTGTTATGTACTAACACGAGCGTAAAACTTGGTCTCTAAACCAGCAAAACGTGTATTTTTTGCTGTATACAATTCATGTACCTACATGTGAGTGAATTCCATCTCGAGAGTTATCGGAGTACTAAAACTTGGTGAATAAATTGGCCGTTAGTGTTGAGTGTTTAGTGAGAGAAAAGATTCCTATTTCGAGAGATTAAATTTAGGGCTTCTTTTATTGCTTTAGCTCCATTGTCATGTTATTTTTAGGGTGTTTAAGGGATATCGACAGTCATTCCATCGCTTTAGTCAGTTAGTGTTAGTGTGTGGATTTTGGGGCACCTAGTTGGCTGGTTTACGGCCGCAAAATTTTCTCTTACTCTTTGGTCCATCGATCATTTCGTTTTCTATGTCTGGACACAGAAAAAAATTGATAATGGCAAAATTATCTCACTTTTTTTTTTAATTAGGTCTAAATTTATTCGGAATAGAGAAAAAATGGATAAGGATAAAGTGATAGGGAATAAAAAATGGACATTTCTTTAGTCGATGAAAAAATTGTAAACCCAACAGTTCTGGCGCTACGGTCGATTTTGTCTATTTTTTTTTTCTCAAGTCGGGATTGATTGGGATATCTTTCCTAAAAAAAATGTCACATCTCTGTCGGCTGCTAAATCAAAATTCCCTACGTATTGTTTTAAGAGAATAAAAAAAAGCAAATCCAAAAATAGTACTGCAAAAATGTTTTTATTTTTATTTTGTACTACATAAATGTATAAACAAAAAAAACACGATGGTCGTTCCCGATGGAAAGGGATAACAAATTTAATATAATTCGCCTGATATATTTCTTAAATTAGTGATGTGCACTCGTTGGGTACCCGTATAAAAGTATCAATTATCAAATACTCTTCCTGGACCCAAGAGGCCACAACAAATTTTATACAATTCGCCTGAATTCTTTCTAAATTAAAATGTCGCATACACTCACACATGCATAGCTATACACGCACACACACACATATACATAGACCAAACCAAATTTGATGATGGATAAAATAAATTATTTAGCCTTAAAAATTAAATAAATTGCCATGAAGCAATGAGTCAAGTGCTTTTTGCACTTTTGGATCGTTCAGTAACTGTGGTGGATTGTTCATTGTTGTTATTGTGGTGGCTATTGGAGCAGGAGCAATAATTGGTCCCGGTGATTTTGTTGTTTCCATCACTACCGGCACGGAAGCATTTGTTATTGACGGTTTATTGAGTATATCCAAAATTTTCTTTTGTAATTCGGCTTCCGGATCAACCGGTGCTGGTATTGGAATTGATGGTGGTGCATCGCCAATTTCGGCCTTTAACTGTAGCGTCCGACGATCCTGTAAATATTTAATGACACGATCATATTGCAATACTGTACAGGGACGATTTTCGGCTAGTAAATTTAGTAGCGTTTGAATGGCTTCGGGATGGCGTGCATTTAGTGGCGGTGCCACATAGCTGGTGGTCGGTGTAATTTCAACGGCTTTCGGTAGAATTGGACCTAATGGAATGCGACCACCTCTCATTTTCTCATGAAATGCATCCATTATGAAATCGATTGCATCATCGACGGGCATATTTCGATGTTCGGACGGTTGTCCAAATAATACATTGACCGTTATGCTTCGATGTTCCTCGTGCTCGTGCGTTACCAATATGGCGAACAGACAACCACGGGACGCAATGTTCGATAGAACTTTGCCGATGGGAACATCTTCGTTTGGAAATAGTAGATCAACGATGAGGTTCAGTCGCTTTAGTCGATCTTCTATGGCCTCGGCGTAATTACTGTAACAATAACATTAAAAGACAATGAATTAGCGACATTTTACCATCAATCACCAACAAAATACAACTTACGTGAGCGATTTTGAGACGACAATTATTTCACAGTCATTTCGTTCAAAATATCTGGCCTGTTTGGCTGGTGGCATATACGGCATATGTCTAGGTGGTATATAATGACCTCGGTCCATTTTTTGATGATAGTTGCCATAGTTGTCTCGTGGATTGTTCCACAGTTTCTCGTCCACATCTGCAAATTTGTTACCTACATTTAACGATTAAGAATTCGAAATTAAACAAAGAGGGAAAAAATTAATTCCAGACTCGATGAACTAAATTGAGGATGTCTCAAAAAAAAATTAATTTTATATACGATGCTTACATACTGCGCATGCTTGTGACAAATCGATAAATTAGTGAAAAATTTGTGACATTTCTTTGACATACAAATGCAGATGCGATTCTGGAAAACAAAAGTGGGAAAACGTCTTGAAAACAATTTATAAGACTCAAAGATCTATCGGACAATAGTTCGATAAAAGAAAGGAGGAACGGACCACGTAAAATAATAGATTAATTTGTCAGCGTTTGCAATAATCATAAAAAATTAAAAAAACTTGGAACAAACCTCTATTGTCCAACGGTGATCTGTCACATTCATCATTGTTCTGACTGTTCATTCCACTAGGGACACTATTTCCCGCCCCGCTACCCAATCCACTCTGATTGTTCATTCCACTTTGATTATTCATTCCACTTTGGTTATTCATTCCACTTTGAATGTCCATTCCACCTTGAGCATTCATTCCAGTCTGACTATTTATTCGGCTTTGATTATTCGATTGACTATTAATTCCTCCCTGATTATTATTCATAGCACTTTGATTGCTCAACATGCCTTGGCTAGACTGTGTACTGACTCCACCTTGATTGCCCATTCCAATCGCATTGCTCATTCCACCTCCTTGATTTGATTGTGTCAATCCGGCAGAACCAACACACATTCCGGCTGGACCACCCATTCCAACTGGACCGCCCATTCCTATTGGACCACCCATGCCTGATTGATTGCTAATTCCGACTTGCATATTCATTCCTTGACCTTGACTATTCAGTATACTTTGACTATTTGGTAAATTTTGACTGCTCATCGTATTTTGTGCATTGTTCATATTACTTTGGCTATTTGACCCACTAAGTGGACTCATTCCACTCTGACCACTATTCATCGCACTTTGCTGTTGACTGTTCATGCCAACCAATTGACCTCCAACCATACCACCGGTACCTTGATTGTTCATTCCACTAGAATTGCTCATGCCGCTCATTCCGCCCATTCCACTCATATTTCCCATTCCCGATTGATGGCTGCCACCGCCGCCGCTATTGATTACTTGACCTTGCATCATACCTTGCTGCGAATTGCTCATACCACCTCTCATATTACGAAAAAACGGTGTCGGTCTTGCCGTACGATTCAAATCTTGACCCATCAATCCTCCATCATTGCCCGCCAATCCCGAATCACCCAATGGTTTCGATTGCATTGGATTCTGTTTCTCCACATTATTACTTTTCGTTTTGACCGCTGTTCGAACAATAATTTTTCGATTGTGAAACATTGTGTTGTGCTCATTTTGGATTGCATTTACCGCACTCATGTCATTGTCAAATTGAATAAAACCAAAACCCCGATTGATCAGAACGCCACGTATATTGCCATACATACAGAAATGTGCCGATATATCCGAACTGGTCACTGTGTCACTTAGATTTCCAACATATATGCGACTGCCCGCTGTTGACGGATCTCGCATCAAACTTGGATCCATTGGTCAAACTGAAAGATTTAGATTTGTTTTTAATTCGTATGGATAAATGTGATGGGGAATTTTGTCCCCTTGTGATTGTTTTAGGTTCAAAAAAAAAATGCTTCTATTTTGGTCATACGAAGATTTAAGAATCCAACGATTTAAAATACCCTGGCCGTTATGTTTGACTGAAAACTTAACTAGACCCAGTTGTCTTGAGATAATATAGAATACGCTGGAACTCAAACCATTATCCGCCCAAAATGCCATGGATTGCTCTTCACTCTTTATCATTAATGTAACTGCGTGATAAGCCCCCGAATTCTTGGTATGTTTCTTGTTCTATTTTACTCGAATTACTTCTCATTTTTCATCACTTAGGTTCTCACGTCCTTATTGTCATTACTTCAATCATTATTTAGTCAATATTTTGTTTAGTAAATGTAAAAATGAAATGAAATATAATCGGAATAGGGAGAGCCGCTACCATTTCGCCATTTTGAAAGTTTACAAAGAAAACAAAACATTAAATAATGCCAAATTTGCAGTTTTTAAAAACGTTGTGATGCATAACATTTGAGTACAGGTAATTGCTAAAAATAATTAAAACTACAATCATCGGCTATTATTATTTTTAACTACAATATTTTTATAATAGGAATAGAATAGAATAATTTTTGAAGAACCACTCATTCATCAATTGATATTATAGACCTTTTTTTTAAAAATATTTTCTTTAATAAATTTCAGTTTACCTTCTATTGAATGTAATTTGTATACGATACGTGATAATAATTATTTTATTTATTTATTTTTTAAAATAAAATCCTGCAAAACACGATAAAAACACACAGGAATATCAATGACAGGTGTGTCAGTTTATATATATGTAGGTCTTCATATATTTTTTAACGATGTTATATTTCTCCAAAACTCATCACCACTCTATGTGATATTTAGATTGTGACAATTCAATTATACTTTTTACTCTTTTTAGCACATTAGCAATTATATTGTACCCTGTAGAGACATTTTAATAATAATTATAATATCAGAAAAATGTATAAATACCAAAAAATTGAAATCATATACGAATTTAGCAATTTAGATGTCCTTTTTCTCTACACAGGGTTTCTTTAATAACGGTGAACGTAGTCGCAAAAATGAGAGAGACATTTTAAATGGCGGAACAATTACATTTTTCATAGTGTTAAAAAACGGTTTAATAACAGCCAGTTGAAATCAAATAATTATATAATAACTAAAAAATATAAATGAAGAATAATTTATTAATAGATATTAAACTTAGACACTCAGCATCTGCTGTTTAATTTTGAGGGGGGGAGTTTTAAAATAAATTACCAAACAATATGGCGAACCGGCCAGTACTTACTACATCCAATACCAATCAAATGTACAATATCCGTGGTATTACACAGCAACAACTCGAAATTCAAGCGAATAAATCATTGACTAAAATCAATGGCATTATTAACACTCATGTAAGTGGCATTAAACGTCTGAAACAGGATAAAATCAAGAAGACATTATGTGAGCTGACACGAATTCAACTGAAACATCCAAATTTGAAAAGGGTAATAATTAATGACTATACTCAATAATATTATCTAATTGCGAATTATTCTTTTAGAAGTGCAATTTATCTATAAATAATTTGCTTAATTATATAACAGAAGTTACTTCCGCCGATGTATCGACACAAAAATATCCAAAAACACCAAAAATAGTGAACAAAGAAAATTGTCCACCACTTCAATGTAGAGAACAATCAACACATCAGAATTCACCAAGTGTTTTTGCTGACTATGACTTGAAACAGATTGAACAGATTTATTATTCTCAAGATAACAATAAACAGAACTCTCAACAGTCATTTGATAAATCTCCGTCGTTAATTGGCTCTGATCAATCACAACAGAATAAATTACGATCATTAAATAGTTCCCCAGCTTCTTGTAGCAGTTCTCAGGTATACTGTCATATCAATTCATATAATCAAAATGAGAAGAAATCAACTGAAATCGGATCTGCAATTAAATTGAATAATTTCTCACCGAAAATGTCACTAGCCCATTACCGATTATTTGGACAACCGAAACGCACAATAAACGCATCGACTCAATGCACTATGGTAGCGTCCCAGGATTCTAGTACATCCACCACCAATGATCAAATGGATGATGATACACAACATATGGACTACAATACAATGAATTCGATTTGTTCCTATTTGATTAGTTCGTCAAGTGATTTTCTAACATTTTCCGAAGAGGAAATGTCTCAATTGGCCCATATACTTGGAGTGGAGGAATATCATCTGTACACAATTATATATGAAATGCGAAAAAGTAATAGTCAGATTTCGTTTTTGGATAATACCGAAAATATGGATCCATTGAATGAATTCACATTTGAATTGGATGATGTGTCGGTTATCGATGCAACGCCACCGGGGTCCTTTTAGAGGCTCCAGTAATGTAGAGGTATTTAGTTTTATTATAAAATAAATAAATTCTAACATGCGATTAGAAATACTGAATTGAAGTTTCCAAATTGAACATTGAATTTGCCGTGGGAGCTAAGGAAAAACGAGTAGCTCTAGAAATTTTCTGCTAAGAGAGTAAAAATCGATTCCCACTGAGAATAATTCTCAAATTATTTTTAAACATAAAAAAAACTTTATTCAAATTACCTGGTTTCCATACAAAATTCTTCGACAATATAAAAATGTGAGACGCTCCTATTTATATTCAAGCGCACACTCACTCAGCTTAGCCAATAGTGCCGTCATTTGCAACAGAGAATTTAAGCCATCAACAATTTTCAAATTAGTCTCCCCAATCTCTCGGATATAATTTAATTTCAGCTTCTCCGACATTTCCATTCGTTTGCATACTCGGAATATATTGCCAATAATATCTTCAGCCGCATATCCAAGACGCCACAATTTAGCCATAATCCTGTAAGCCTTATGGATATTACCGCCAATACAATTCTGAAGCATATCCTGAACGAGCATCGGATGTGGTTCATCGCACACTTTAAATACATTGAGGCCGTTTATTTGGCCAAATCCATTGGCTGTGCTTTGCAAATTGTTCAATCCTTGTCGCATATCTCCCTGAGCGGTAAACACAATCGCCTCCAGACCATCTTCGGTATAGTTTAGATTTTCATGTTTACACACCTCAATCAGTTTGGCCAACACTTCACCATCGGACAATTTGGAAAATCGAAGCATAGCACATCGCGACTGTATCGGCTCGATGATCTTCTCGCTAGTATTGCAAGCAAGCGCAAAGCGTGTTGTGTTACTGTAAATTTCCATTGTTCGACGTAGAGCTTGTTGGGCACCTTCTGTCATACTGTCAGCCTCATCCAATATTATAATTTTATGGCGTCCAATTGGCAATGTCACTTTCTGTTGGGCAAACATTTTGATTTTGTTTCGTACCACATCGATACCTCGCTCACTGGACGCATTCAACTCTAAGACGCCTTCCTTGAAATGTACACCCAATAGTATATGGGCCAAACATAGAATTGTCGTTGTTTTACCAACACCCGGCGGTCCCTGTAATTAACACAAATTACTGTTGACGACGAATGTTTGTTTACGAATTTCAACAACGAAAATGTACAAACGGCAATTATGATATTTGGAGCATTTCCTTGCGTAGCAAACACAGATAACCTATAAACGGTCTCTTCATTGCCAACAATTTCATCGAATGTTTGTGGTCTATATTTCTCAATCCTAGGTACATTTTAGATTTAGATTAATTGTAATTGTAAAAAATGTGTACCCACCATGGTAAATTCTTTTTCTTTGATGTTTTGGCATTAGACCGACCGACCGGACATTGACTGCTTGTACTCGGTTCTGCTTCAATAATTTCAACATCATCAGTCTCAGTCTCCATAGTTTTGTAATAATTCCTAGTGAATAGTGTGTTAGAACAATTGAGAAGAATTAAATTTAATTATTTGTTCACTAACAAAACATTTACGCGCGCGAATCTATTAGAAATGTCAGTCAAATCGAAGTATGGCGATGGCGAGGCGAATTGACGAAAATTCACAATAGAGTAATGTTGCCAGTTGTAAAATTTTATATATACAGTAGCTTCATATGGTTTTTTACTATAAATTTACTATAAAGTACTATAAATTCTCAAATTCTCTCAGCATAAGTACAAAATAATAAATCGGTGGACAATCAAATCGAAATCCGAACATAAAATAACAATTAAAGTACTAGATTAAATAACAGTAATACTAATTGAACAGACTCCAAACTCCATTCTTAGTGTCAGTGCGAAAATGTTTGACATTCACGCATGGCGCGCAACGCGCGATTTCATTGTAGTAGGGTTATGGCCAGAGTAATGTCATTTTTTTGTTGATTTGATTGTGTAACAAAAACTTAATAATTATTGATTTGTATATAATGTGTTGCTGCAGTTTATTTATTCCTAAATAATAGCAATACAAAAGGCACGGTAAGCAATTCAAAATTTATATAAAAAATGTTTTTTTTAGTTCAAAAAAAGTCCATACAATGTAGGGTGCAACCGCCTACATATAGGTGTTCGAAGAAAAATGATAAGTTTTTATTCCCAATTTTATATTATATTTAAGTTTTAGGTAGATATATTTTATTTATAAGATTTAATTAATCCAATTGGTAAAAATGTCCCTGAAACATCCTCCATGACATTTTTCCAATTTGAAATAACATATTTGCCTACTTTTGTAACCATTATTTACGTACAATTACCTATTAACAGGTTATTGTATTCTATTGACCGCAATGGAATTGGTGTGGATAATCTTACATATGTAGATTAATAATTAGAAAAAGTCAAAAAGATAGCGAAAAGCATAACGGCCAAGGGGATACTCAAAACCGACAGCCAAAAGATCTAAATCTAAGTTTAAATCTAAATACAAACTAACAATCTAATAAGAATCTAAGAAGTATAGTCAAAAGATAGGGTAATTTAATTTTTTATCTTTTCTGCTTTAAGGGATCGCGCCATTTTGTTTGTTTGAACCAATAGAGTTACGGGTCTGTATTTGACTAACAATTTATATTTCTTTGCGGATATCCTCTATTTTTTGGCGTTGCAGAAATGTAGCTTAAAAAAATCCTATTTGATTTACTTAAAATTTCGGCTTATCTTATCACCTTGAAACTTTTCATAGCTCTGTAGCATGTAGCGGCAGTGTAGCGAGAGTTTTTTTTCTTCTTCAACAATGATGACTACTTTCCTTCAAAAAACTCGGCCAGAATTTAATCTTTTTTTTTTTTAAAACATAAATTACTGGATAACGACCAATATCTTAAGAGATAATTTTATTTTGTTGTATTGTTCGTAAAATTGCGTTAAAAAATTGGATGATTTCAGGGGTCAAATTCCTGCGGTCGCAAATCACGCTACTGCGCATTATGAATTTTTTAAACTTTTGGAATCGTTTCGTTTTAACAGTTGTTGTTAATATAATTAAATAAAATATTTTATTGTGACAGATGTACAAATTTTATTTTTTATATTGATTGCTATTGAATTAAAATACTCCTATGATAGGAGATATTTTTATTTTACACAATATTAAGTTAAATATTAAACAAAGAAGAGGAACATCGGTGGATTTAGTGTTTGTACGTTTTTGTTTTGTTTTTTTTTTTATATATAAAAAGGAGAGACTGATGTAAAGCACCCGGATAAAAATAAATTTGTGCTGGCCTATATTGACAATTGTCAGGCCCAATAACTCTTCTTGTACCTTTCTAAAGGGTTTTTCGGATCAAGTGAAGGTGGAAGTAACTTTAAAATTTACTACTACTACTAAAATCAGCCATTGTTAATTGTGAAAACATTGTAATTAAGCGAGTGAATTTACAGATACAAATAAAAAATAAGTTTTACAATATTATGATCGAAAGTTCAAGGTCAGCCTAAATTTTTCTCAAAAACTTGTACGCTTGTGAGTACTTGACAGACGTACAATTAAAATAACCGATCGAAATTTTTGGGCAGTGTATAAAGGAACCGCAACTGTCTGCTGCCACTACGTGAAACAAACGAATTGAAATAAATTGCTCAACACGTTGAGACACATTTTGCTGGTGCATCCGATACATTTTGTAAATGCCAAAATCCGTGATTTGCGACCACAATTTTGACATCCCAGAAGACCAAACCGATAAAATATGAAATTTGTTTATAAGTAGGAAATACCTCCAAATATGTACCTCCATCCATTCCCACTTATAGGAATTCTTTGACTACATTTATTTTGTGTTGTATCAGTGACAAGATCAACAACAGTTGTTAATTAGTTTATGTGGTTCTCAATGCCAACATCCGTTCTATAAAGGACAAAGGAATTTTTTTTATTGATATTATCGAAAGTTTATGCGTTTATGGTATGTAAATACTCAACCTACGATAAGATAAGTCTGTTTATGGTATTTTAGGTAGATAAATTGTACAAATTTTTTGATTATTTTCAAGAGTTTGGAGAAATACTCAAATTTATGCCTGTATTATTGTATATTCACTAAAATGTCATTTATTTCTTTAGCTTAAAACCTGACAAAATTTTCTTATTTATGGATTTCTGTTCCAGGACATAGCCAAAAATTAAAAATTATTACAATTTTCCTTAACAAACTCTGTATGATTATGCAATTTTAGACTTGTGCCATTCAAACTGCTAACTGTTCCTGTTCCTAGACCAAAAAGTTTCATCCTCTATCGTTATGACGCTTCAATCAATTTTTTATCATTTTAATAATTTATTTTCAATTTACATGATATTTATTTGTTTTAGAGAAGAAATGGATAAAGACAAAGTCATAAAGAATAAAAATAAAACAATTTTTCTAATAGACGAAATAGTTCCAAATTCTGATGACATCTCCATAAATGGGCATTACATCGTCTGTTGAACTGACGATACTTTTTTTATTATCTGGTTTTTGTAATGTAAAATAGTAGTACTCTGTAGCTAAACAAAATTAAAATTTTCTTCAAATAATACTTATCCAGTGGTTAGTTTAGTTTTTGTTTTTATCTCTTTGTGGTTTAAAAATAAGTCAATTATTCGTCTTATCATTTAAATGCCCAAATATAATTGTAAGAGTGAATTTATTGTTTATATTTGTGATGAGACTTGTTAATAATTATTATCGATTTAGAATTATACCATTAAAAATTATTTGTAACGAACGGATCGCCAGAACATGGTAGCTGGTAGCAGTTACATTATGTAGTTACTAAATATTTAATTTTAATTTTATTGAACGACACCAATACCAACCAGTCCATTGCTGATGATGCGAAAAAATTGTGGCAACGATGTAGGTACAGTGATGGCTAACCTTTTAAGATTGCCGTGTCAAAAATTTGATAAAAATCTAGCTTAAACAGGGTATCGTGTCACATATTGAAATATCCCTAGTTTTTGTAATATTTTTATTCATATTTCGTGCACTTTAAGTCAACGCAACCCGCTACTAACTTCATATCTATGAGTCGGTTTCTTTTAATGGTTTTAATTTAAATTAAAGCCGACAATATGGTCTCACAAAAATACGTAGAAAAGGAATCTTGTGAATAAATTCATCACTAGATTCTTCCGGTTTTTGTATTTTACTTCCGGTTTTTGTATTTTACTTCCGGTTTTTGACTCCACTTCCGGTTTTGCACAATAACTCAAGAACGCGAAAATGAAATATGAAAATTCCGTTATTAGCACTCCAACTGGCATAGTACTAGTATCTTTGGAGTATAGATTTTGAAGACGCGAAGAACGTTCGTAAACGGTTCTTCGTGTCACCAAAAGTGTCTTGCCATGCCACGTCTGACACGCGGCTCATAAGTTAGCCATCACTGATTGTAGGAGGTAATGTAGCTATGTAGTAGAATCCTAATGTTTGATGATTTGATGTTGGAGAAAGCAGAATTGTATGTCACGTGACACATTATCAGGTGCAATAGACAGACAAATAATGATGAAAATGAATTCACAGCATATTTACTACAAATAGTTTTGTTAGTATCGGCTTTGTGGTTGTTGTATATATTCAGAAAAATTTAATTCCCCATTTCAGTTTAGTTTTATGTGTCGTTTTGCATAAACGAACTTATTGTCAATCCATTATCTATTGCGAACTGAATATTCAATATTTTATTAGAAGTTTGAGATTAATTTGTGATCGTTGCTAATAGATGTTGGTGTGGTAGGTATTGATTGTGCTCTTCCTAATTATATTGTTATTGTGGTACTTAAGTTAGTCGATTATATAAATTATATTGTTAACAAACAAATTATATTCACACCAGCCATTAACCCTGAAGTGATTTTTGTTAATGAGCGCGCTTTGTAACAAAATAAAAGGGTAAGTGATTTGGAACTTTCTTACTATTATCGGATGTGATGATTTGAAATTTTGTATTTTTGAATAATTTTAAATTTTCAGCATTTTTTGCCACAAATAAAGTTTTTGCAAAAAGTTAACCCTCTAAGAAGGTCCATTTCATTCTGAATGGGTTACGAATGGGTTACTCAAAAATATAATTAAAACTCAACCAGATTTGTTTAGAGGAAGACATTCTTTATGTTTTTTGGTGCATTAACATATTTTTTTTAAATTAACCCTTTAATGGGACTGCTTCGACCTTAAAGGGTTAACGTTTTCTATAAATGAAAAATGTACAAATCCATTTACAATTAAATTCTGAGAATGGTGAGTAGCTTTTTGAACGATTTTTGGTTAACCCTTTAACGTTGAAAATTTATCGTCCTTTAAGGGTTAACTTTTTTGAAAATTTTTATATGGCAAAAAATGCTGGAAATTCAAAATAATATGAAAATACAAAGTTTCAAACCCACATCTTTAATATTAAGAAAGAAAGAAGAAGAAATTGTGTTTTTTTTTAAAAATGGGTTCAAAATATGTTTGTTCAGACCTTAACAATTTTTTTTCCCATAAAAAAAAATAGTCCTACGATGAATGGAATGGGTAAGGGTTCATCACCATTTTACACTCCCTTCAAAATTGATATTTCTATTTGTTACTGTTAGGCCAGCAGTATTTTTTTTTGGAAATTGTCATTGTTCTTTGACATATAATCGAATTTGATCTGTCTTTTAATTTTGTTTAGATTTTCAAGTACAAAGAAAAAACCGTTACATCACCACAATGATATCCTACATCGATATTGTTCATGGACAAATCGAATATCCGGACATTATATTTGAAATTGTCAATACAGAGGAATTTCAACGGCTTCGAAATATTAAACAATTGGGTATTGGTTTTTGGATATTTCCCGGCGCTAATCATACACGATTCGAACATTGTTTAGGGTATTAATTCTGGAATTTACTAATTAATCAATATTAATAAAAAAAAATAAATATTTTTCAGTGTATGCCATTTGGTCGATCAATTACTGTTGATTTTAGAAAAGAATTCCAACATTTCGATTAATCAATTTCATAGAAAATGCCTTATGGTAAGATCGAAAGATTTTTATTAATATTTTTCAAATCTTTTTTTTTTGTACCATTTGAAGATCGCCGGATTACTGCATGATGTTGGACATGGTCCATTTTCGCATTTATGGGAGCTATTTGTTCACCAAAAGAAATATCAAAATTGGAATGTAAGTTTTTGGTTATTATTTATTTGCTTAACTTGGGTTTGATCGAGTGTCAAAAGTGGATTCGCCTGCAAATCTGTAATTATCTTGATTTTTTTTAAACGGGTACGGTGGGACAGGACAAAGCTTACTAAATTTGGTTATTCATTATGATAAGTCCCTCTAAAAATTATGCAATCAAATTTACGGAACCATTTCCAGTAAGATTTATTTTTTCCTCATATCTCAAACAAACGTTTCCGTGGGCAACTTTATAGAAATTATTTTTTATCTATCACTATGAGTAGTGATATGCAGAATGGACAAAGGGCCTGAGGGATGGGCAACATTTTCAACAATGTGTTGAGAACTGGATACTTGAAATTTTGTAATTATGAGGGAAGGATAGGGCAAAATCCTGATGTGACATTAGGGTCGTATTTTTG
Source organism: Platyura marginata (assembly GCA_026745375.1). Taxonomy (NCBI): domain Eukaryota; kingdom Metazoa; phylum Arthropoda; class Insecta; order Diptera; family Keroplatidae; genus Platyura; species Platyura marginata. Next base: position 9,631 of record JANSTT010012000.1, on the reverse strand, counting down.
ACAATGTGTGACAAAAAACCCACATTTTGGTGACATTTTTACCACATTTTTTTGCCTATTTTTCCGTGATAATTTGGTGATTATTACAAATTTTTGTGGCGAATTACGGCGGTGATTTGGCCGTAGATCAATAAAAAAAAATGTTAGCAACCGAAATTGATCTTCTCAATTGAATTTAAATATTTTTTTTTCTTCTTATTTTCAATTTAATGACCCAGGCCACTTGGGCCCATGTAGTCTAGTCTCTTTTGTTAAAAGTTATTATTTGTTTCGTTACGTCATTTCAGTTGAATTGATTCTACAGTTTTAAGTGGAATTCGAACCACTCGGCCTAAAGTCAAATCCCGTGCTAGATAAAAACACTTTCATATTTATATTTATTCTTACAATTATTATTATTAGAATTTATTTTTTTTTTTTTTGATTATACAGCATGAAGTCACTTCTTGTCATGTTGCACTAGAAATTTTCAATAATTATGACATTAAACTATCTGACAATGTGACACAGCACTCGAACGGAATAGAATTGATTATGGCCTTTATAACAGGAAATACTAAAGTTTTAGAGAAACATCTGAAACCGGATGAAATGTTTTTGTCAGAAGTAAGCGAATCAAAATTATTTGCGATCTACTCTTACAGATTTTCGAATAATTTCGTTGGAATCATTTTAGATAGTAAACAATAAGTATTGTCTCGTTGATGTCGATAAATGGGATTATATTCTCAGAGATGCATATTATTTAAATAATGCCATCTCAATATCGAAGGGATTTGTCCAGGCATTTAAAGGTAAACATTTTTTCACACTTATTCCTTTTGTAATGTAGAGTCATGCCAATAACGGTTACAGGGGCCCGAGTAACAAAAGACAGTGATGGTATAGCTCACATTAGCTATCATTACAGACACTACCCGATGGTGAATGAGATCTTTCAAAATCGATCGAATCTTCATATGCAATGCTACAGGCATTCCGATTTGATTTGTGTCGAGGAAATGTATTGATCTCTCTGTTACAATTTACATGTATGAGATCTTACTGACTAATGTTTGTTTTAGGTTAGTTAATATTTTGTTAGCAGCAGAAGATGCTGGATATTTGTTTAAAGGGTGAGTATCTCCATTATTGTTGTAATTTGTTGTGAAATTTTAATTTGTTTATTGTTTTAGTATGAAGATGTCGGAAGTGCATACTGTGCCACACCTGTACAAGTATTTAGATGATTCAATTATTGATATAATTAAAATAAGCGATGATCCAGTATTAGAGAATGCTAAAAATCTGATTAGAAAATTGAAGACGAGACAAATATATCCAATCATTCATATGACGAATGATGAGAATGTGGTAATTATTGACAATATTTTAGTTTTAGTTTTAATGTAGAACTTATCATTTTATGGAGTACCTAAAAGGTCACTAAAAAGGGATTGAGGGGTGATCCATACTTAACTATTCAAATACTTAAAATTCTGTTTCAAACTCTTTCATTCTTAGGAACACTTGGAATTTTCATAGGTCTGTAAATGAATACCCGTTCAACTAGTAAACATTCCTTTATTAGTAGCCAGTTTTCCGTAAAGAATGGATGGCGGTACTGAGGTGGCTCTTTATGGTAGTCATTCAGCGGTATCTGTAATATTTTGTTCCCAGCGAACAATTGTCCTTTAGCAACTGTGTCCGGTCGAAGTGTTACCCACAATTTTAGCTCTCATCCTGTAGGATAACAGTTGCAGTAATTTTCGATTGGTCTTGGAGCCTTTTAAACTTCGCTCCATTTCATATAATTAAAGTCCATAATGGAAAATTACCAAATTTTTGCACATAACCTAAAGATTATTATCGACCGAAAGATGAGGCGTACACAAGACTAAAGTAAGTATCTAAACGTTTTGAAGAACTATTAATTGACATAATCAAAACACTATCGATGGTTCCGAAGAAGAGTATCGTATCTCAACATTGATTTTTTTATGATGGCTACCAAGTTATGACTGACTGACTGAGTAAATGAATTTACCTAGACTTTTTTTTAAAATTCCCTAATCTTGGTAAAGTTTGGCAACCCTACTTAAAATCTAAAAAAAACATGAATTATCATAACTTAAGATATCTATCTTGATCTATATATGATTAATCTAAGGATAATTCGTACACAAAGGAACAAAGGACATATTACTAGAGTGAAAGCTCGAGTCTAGAGTTATTGGTCGGTAATTACAGAGTGCAACACTTTTGGCCAACAAACCGGCAACACTTTTGTCGATGGCCAAAATTTACCTCCAACATCCAACAAACACACACTAATACATTGAAAACGACTTTTTTTTCGAAAAACTTTAATGTAAATTACCAACACATTGACGTACCATGTGTATACGTACATAAAAATGCTGCCACTGTATTATAATCGTGTGATCGCAAACCGGTTTGTTTGGCCAAAAATACGGCCCTGTGTAATACGACCTATTAATAATCCAACGGCACCGCTTATAGATGAATTTTAACTTGAGTGAGGTTTTTTTTTTTGTTCTTTTCAGATTAATCACTTAAGTGAATATATGGGAAATTTTTTTTTCCAAAAAATACGCAAAATAATAACAACTGAATCAATGCCAAAGACTGTTCTATTCCACAATGACAGAGGTGAAATTGTTGACAAGTAAGTGGAAGAATTTTATTTTTATTTTGTGAATTGTTGTTAAATGGAATATTTTAGACCAAATGGTTGGTTTGATCAATACGTAATATTCTCAAAAGATTCATTATCACCAGAAAAGATTCAAGAATCGTCTAAATATTGTGATGACATTTACAAAAATTAGTTGAAATATTGAATGTTTGATTTTTTCTTTCTTTTTTTTTATTGCAATACCTAAGTATTAGTTAGTAAATATTTATTTTTGTTATTTGGGATATTTAATTATTTAGTACATAATTACCTATTTGATAATAATGCGTACTATAGACGAAATTACCCATTTGTGCCCAAAGGGTCGAAAACGACCCCAATGATAAATTCCTTTACATCTTTATTGAAATACAAATGCTCTGGGCACAAATGGGTTAAGCGTAGTATTTTTTTTAAATGGAATATCACACAATTTTTAAACGAATTAATATATTTCTTTAATTTAATAACCAAATTTTTTATAATGACTATGACTATGACTAATGACTATCTATGGGAGTAAAAAAATGCCATCGTTTATCAACCAAAATCTTTTATTAGTTCCGAATTGGCGCTGTATTGACACATAGCTCTTTAGAGGTTTTTTTTTTGGGCTTGTCACAGTATTGGGCATTCGGACAGTTTGTTTAGTTAAGTTTGGGATATCTTAGGCATAATTTCGACGCTTGAAACGTTCCATATTGAAAATGTCATCTGATTTTCATTGGCGTTTATTAATTTGTTGCCGTTGGTGTATATTTGTTGGGATTCGTGGCGCCTGTAATCACTTATGAATATTTGAATGGTTATCGGCAGATGTTCTTTTCGCACAACTTTAATTGTCTGCTAAGGTCAAAGGTCAAAAGATCATCCTTTCTCGTAGTGATGCCATCAGACAAAACTTACATACGAAATCGGAAGCATTTTTAAAAGTACCTACTGCAGTACTCAGTCCTAACTATAGTAGGTAAATACTCAATAAAAAAAATACTGGGAACAGATTAGGGATCTCTTGCTTGAAGATAAACATTTTCCCTTGGTGTAGTTACTTGTTACGTCTCCTTATAATTAATAAACACTAAACGTTTTTTTTTTAATATAATTTTTATATTTTATAAATATTTTTTGTACACACTAATTTAACAGTCACAGTAATTTTTTTTAACATTTTTTTTTTCTTCTTTGTTTCTTTGTTATTTCAATAACAACTCCGTCTCTATAATACAATTTAAATATCTCAAAATAATATAATGTCGAAATAAATAAATTATAACACATTTATGTCCGAGTATGGTCCAAAAACATTGAGAATAAAAATATTAAATATTTCTACTTAAGCGGAAGTTTAGCTGCCAAAAATTGCTTGTGTAGCCTCTGTTTGCAAAATTGGTAAAATTCAATTTCTCTAGTAAAATTCTTTCGCACAATATCCTTAACGTGTTCGCTGACCGGTGGTTTGAATGAGTTTTTATTAATTTTATTAAAATTATTTGATTCATCTGAAAAGAAAAGAAAAACAAAAAAAACCAAGCGTAATCGTCAATAATAATGATTACGTCATATACTCGTAGTTAGTTAACTTACCATAGTAAACTTCCATAGCTCCGCTGAAAAATTTCGGAATATATTTTTCAAATACCGCCAACGTTGTGTTGAGATCCTCTAAGACACCAACAACAGCATATTGTGATTCGACGGCATATTTAGCACGTTCAAGTGCACCGACAGTGTTGAATGGTCTATAAAAAAATGTTAAATATAATTGGTGGCATATGCGGCCTGTATGGGTTAATTTATTGTGTGATTTTTTTTATAATATTTCCGAGACATTCATTTCGATTTGTTGTTATACAAAGAAATTCAATTTCACTCCATTAAAAAGTTAGGTTAGATTTGAGTCAAAATGGCTACCATTTCAAAATCGTTACCGGCATTTAAATGAAAATATGCTCTGTCTAGAGTATAAAAGGTGGGAGAGGGGGGCGAATTAAATGTTAATAAATTGGAGTGAGATTGCAATAAATTATGAATCGGAACAATCAATGCGAATAATTTCGCTACGTCATTTAAATTACTTACGTGCACTCATGTTGATGTCCGCAAAAGAATAAACTCTGCCGTCGATGATCACCGATGCCCTCGTGCGTTTCACCTTCATTGTACATACATTCACGGTCGCCTCTCAGTACGCACGTTTCGAAATCTTTGCGCAACCATCTTGGATCCGGCAACGGTAAATCGGGAAAAGCCTGTTTTCGTTCAACATAATACCACGGTGCTCGAACATAGTAATACCAACTGATCACCCGTTCAATTGGATCTCGTACAATATTCACATAAATCGGTGTCGGAAGATTATATCTAAAAAGCATCTTTCGGTCAGCATAATTTCCAATAAATTTTCTTGTACAATGGAAAATTACTCTGTAAAATTTGTATAACAAACATGTTTAACATAGACTGATGGTGCTGGAAGTTCGGTAACCATTTCGGCAAGTTCTTGTTGTTGTTCGGGTGCCAATCGTATAGTTTCGACCCGTTGAACAGCATCACGATGAAAATTGAAATCATTCCGAACGGATAGCCGACGAAGAATTTCCATAAATGTTTGACTGCCAACCTATGTAATATCGATTATATTTTTACATTAGAGATTTGATGTAAATGATCAATTTACCTTAGGGACTCTGTTGAAGAATACAACTTCTATTCCAGCTTTTCTTGTATTATTGAGATCAAATGAGCTAAGTGTCTGCATCTGAAAAATTGAATTGAACATTTAGTAATGAATGGTGCAAATGTTCCCGATTACAATTAGTCATGATTCTATCAGATTGAAATCAAAATCAATTTAATTTTCGCTCACGTTCAACATAATTCGGTCCATCATCATAAAACATTTCTACCAATCACGTATTACATAGAGGATTTACATTGTACTGTACAGTACCTACATATTACATACCGTGCCATTATTATAGATCTTCAAGACACACAGAGTACTTACTTTACCAATGCATAGAATAATCGGAATGTGATACAATGAAGGCTTTTATTGTTCATTATTTTCATGTTATTTATGTAAATTAGTTGTGCTGTGCTATGGCACGTGGATTATATTGTTGTTGGCTTTTGAAAGTGTTTCTCATTTTATATCTACGACAATTTTCGTTATTATCTTTGCCCATTAAAAGGCAATTCTTTGATGTTGACAATTTATGCTAAAACATTAATATTAAACGTAGTTTGTGTGTGTGTGTGCGCCTGATTCATGAACCTCATCCAACCTAATAATCGACCGAACATAGGACTCTCTTATCTTGTTACTTTTATCATCTGTTGCTATCAGAGTAATTTGAGGTTGACAATTACATTTTGTTGATGTTATATGGAATGAGATAAATTTAATGTCAAACATGGTGATGCAACAAGGTGAAAGGGTAATTACCTCCCTTTTAGTATGGTATGTCAAATGTTAATGTAACTATATACAATATGTATGAAAGCTTGAGTAAAATAGCTATTAGGATATTATTTTTATTTTTGATCTTAAAGACAGTAATTTAAAGGGAGGAAATCTTAAGCTTTAAGCGTCAAATTAAATCCACTGTAAGAAGTTTTTAGTCAGAAATATTTATAGGACATATGTAGTAAGGTATGTAAAACCAAGATAGAAGAAGAAAAAAACTTCTTGGAACGAACAGAGCCGTATTGAGAAATAATAATCTCCATATTGAGACAAACCATTACGTAGGGACTATTTTCAATTCCCTTCTATTAGAAATGATACCTAAAATAAGGGACAGCAATTCATTTTATACAAATGTGGCTTTAGATATTATTAGTTATCAAAATGATCCTAACCATTTAGGTCATTTGATAAGATTCCAAAACTGATACAATTTTGCTTTTCAATATGACATACAAAGATGTCATTTTTGGGTAAAACACAGAAGGTCTAATTCTGTCCTAAGTACCTTATTCTGTTATAAGTGTCTAATTTTGTCCTAAGTACCTAATTCTGCTTTAAGTGTCTAATTATGTCCTAGATGTCTAATTCTGTACTAAGTCCCTAATTGTGTACTTAGTGCCTAATTGTGCCCTAGATCCCAAATTCTGTCCTAAGTACCTAATTCTGTTAAAAGTGTTTAATTTGGTCCTAAGTACCTAATTCTGCTCTAAGTGTCTAATTCTGTCCTAGATGTCTAATTCTGTACTAAGTCCCTAATTGTGTACTTAGTGCCTAATTGTGCCCTAGATCCCAAATTCT
>JANSTT010011989.1:0-23853 GCA_026745375.1 Platyura marginata | reverse complement strand
ACATGTAGATATATATATACATACATATAGAAAGATATATATATATAATATATATGTACATACCTATATAGAAATGGGGGGTAACCGTATCTATACACATAGGTAACCATTTCCACACACAATGTAATGAATAAGAAAATCTATTGTGTACTATACACTTTTATCTATGTATCTTAAAATTTTCAAATTTTCCCAAAAAAAAAAACATTTTCTCGTTTGTACAATTTTTTCTCTCATACCGTTTCACACATACTACTAGAGCTGACCTGTTTCGTTCAACAACAATTTTGATTATCGTACTCTTCACACATGAGTGCAGAGTTGAAAAAAGGGGGCCGTCCTACAATTAAACATTTCCCATGGACAAATATTGTTGAACCAATTGAATTGCTATGTTTGCAGCCATATTGAATGTACAGGCCAATTGGGATGGTCGAAATGCAGGGCCAAAACCAGTTTTCCCGGCAACAACGTTCAACAGTGGGGACAATTGACATGTGACATGTATAGATATAGGATGGATAGATAGAACGATAGTGTATGTAGGTATAGTGCGCTGTATCCATATAATATATTTATGTATATGGAAGTGGTCCAGTATCCTCCTGAAGATGATATATATAAATACATATCTTTGGAGTTGCTTCTTGATAATATAATATGAGGATGTTTCTCATATATTTAGATGATGTTACTTGGATATTGATGTATTTAAATGAGTTTTTGGTATATAATATGTTGTAGAAGAAGAAATTTTCTATATAATTATGTATATATGTATGTAGGTAGATAGGTAAACTTTGGTACATAATAAAGCACATAGAAAATAATCTATAGATGAATTGTGAACATATTAAAATTTGGTATCTACCTAAATAAGTTGTATGTTTATTGTTTTTTGTTGTTGTTGTTAAATATGTGTAGGTACATAGATAGGTACCGATCAATATTTTTAAAGATCAAAATTGTTCGGTGATTTGGAAAATATTCCGCGAACACAAAACTCAAACGAAAAATTCATTTTTACATTTTTGCTATTAAGAAAATTTTTGAAGAAAATCCTCATATACCTACTCTTAAAGTGAAACTTTTTAGCCTTCAAGCAGACTTCTGGCCCAAACACTGCATTGAGTGATATTCATTAATATTTTCTCATGCTCAGTCGACCTTCTCAACCTTTTGAGACAGTTTATTAATAAGTTTTCGGTGAAAAAGATTTGAAGTTAATTTTTTCGCAGAAATTTCAAGTTCTTTTAAATTTAAAGAAAGAAAATCTGAAATCTAAAAAAAAAAAGACATTTTCTTTTTACGTAGGTTCTTTTCAAAATGTAATTTTCAGTTATTATACCGAATACCAAGAACTAAGAGATTTCGAATTTTGTATAAGCATATAATAGCAATTTCCCGGAATAATAGTTAAATTTAAGGAAAAATTTATTTGAAATGCTACAGCTGCTTACTGATACAAAATCCCCGATTTCTGAGTAAATTCTATATTAGCAATCATATTATTCTGAATCAATTCCACTTCGCTCAGATTGGTGACTTGTTAGAATTTATGTAAAATTATTTGAAATAAAAAGGAAACAGAAAAAAAGGAGAAAATGAAATTTATATGAAAATGCAAACGTTTAGAAGAAAAATTTAACATAAATGAGCTATAACCAAGAAAAAACTAATATTTAATTAGGTAATTTGATTCAAAAAGACATTTTGTACATTTTGAATCTTATAAAAAATTTCAAGAACTTTCTATGCATGTAGACCCTCTTAGAGGCTTTTGTAAAAAAACTGTTTTAAAAATTATGTTGTCCAACTGTTAAGTAATATTAATAAAAAAAAATCTGACCTTATTTACAAGGAAGATTTTCCAAACCGAGAGAGATATCTTTTATAATAAGAAAGTTGAAGATTTCGAAAAAAAAATTGTTACTACAAACGGCGTCCAATGGTGCCTCACTAAAATATTTTCTTAATCCTACATATGCATTCCAATAGAGAACTTCATCAAACACTAAATGTCTCTATATGATGTCTACAATGGAAAGTTTATCATGGGTGTTAAATGTAACAAATGATCAATAAATTACTTTAGTTGTTACCAGTAGCAAATTCAAATGTTACATACTACTGAAATATGGGCTATATTTATATACGACATGTAGCAAATGTAACAAATTAAAAGTTTACTTTCATTGTTAATACGCATAACAAAACGTCAGGCTCAGGACATACAAGTTCAAAAACATTATAGTTTAAACTGTCAAATTGTTCGAAATGTCATAGTGCAGATAAAAAGACCCTTTTCGGATAAATTTCTTACACTTAGTAACATATGTATATTATATTTGTTACAAATTCGTAAAAAAAAAAATTCTGAAATACTACTGTAATATGGGCTATACTTACGTATATTCGACATGTAGCAAATGTAACAAATTAAAAGTTTACTTTCATTCACAATATATACATAATACTGAACAAAATGTCCGGACATACAATATAAATTCAAAAACATTCTATAGTCTGTCAAATTATCGTGCAGAGCTTTCGGAAAAATTTTGTACACTTCGTAACATATGTACATATATTACATTTGTTACAAGTTTGTAAATGAAACAAGTCAAACAATAATTGCCTATATATATATAGTCCTAAAACCGTTTTCCCTAAAATACCTACAAAAGTAGAAAAAAAATCTCATCCCATTGGAATTATTCTTTCAAATATAGAAATTCTCAGATTTGGTGTTTTGGAAGATAGCAGCTCCGGGCCCGCCATTAATATTGGAATATTTTAATTATTCTCTAAATTATGTAGAAGCAGAATACTTTTTTGGGGAAAACTTTCGATTTCTCTGTTGGAATTGCATAATTGTATACATACCGGCGGCATCGACGAAGAAATAAGCAAAACATCAAGAAAATGAATAAATATTTTCTATTTGGAAACTGTTCCGGCATCACTACTGGATTCTATGTGTAGAAGATACATATTGTGTACAATATCGGTATTGGTCAATGATCAATAAAATTTATACGGGGGCCGTAGTCCATAATTTAACATACAAAAAGTGATACGAAAACTCATTTATATGCACATATCGTCACCTGAGTTCTATATTTGTCTATAGACCATTTCATGATTTGTGTTAAATTGACAAAAACCGCAATAAAGAGAAATATTAAAGTAGAAACTTCGACGAATTGGAAAAACCTACTACTTATTTCTAATTTATGCTGAAAATTTGACTATTAAGTAACAATTATTTTGGAAAATATTCATAATTTTATCAAAAATTGACTAAAAACATTTGGCAATTTCCTACATTTATCTATTGGTGTTTTATTTTATTGTTTTGGATATATCCCCGGACGATTGGATATTGACGAATTTTTATTTGACTGGATATATCCAATATGGAAAGGATACTGACAAATTTAGTATATTTGAGGTACTTTTTAGCAAAGGATATGTCCAACTTTGGAAAAATATGAATTATTTTTTTTGGATGTGGACAAATAAACGAAATTATATATTTTGGTCCTTATATGGATATCGATCCAAGTTTGATTTCCAAAAATGGATAAAGACGATTTGGTCTTTAAAATTTATGTTCGAACTTGGATATTAGGCAATTATTCGTCAAAAACGGTATTTTTTTTTAAATTTTGATAATATTTTCGAATTCGTTGGACCAAGGTTTTTAGGAATATATAAAAAAAAACTCAATTTCACTAAAATGGTCTATAGACAAATATAGAACTCAGCTGACGATATCGAGGGCTTATATTCAAAATTGTCCATCTGCAATTTTGACGAAAATTTGTTTTTGATGGCAAATCCTTCACTGACACACAACTACATACATGATATTAATTTCAAATTAAAAAATCGATTCTAACACTATTTATACCCGTATGATGAAAAAGTTGTACAACCTACCGTTATGGCGCTGCAATCAATTTTATTGAATTTCTACGGTTTTTAATCATTTACTCGAAAAGTATTTAGATTAGGGAAAAAATGAATATGACGAAAATGATAGAGAATAAAAAACTGAAGTTTTCATTTATAGACTAAAAAGTTCCACAAAATACCGTTATGGCGCTGCAATCAATTTAATGTCTTTTCTAGGGTTTTTAATCATTTGTATTCAATTTTTCCTACTTTACTGGTTTTTTATCATTTTTGATATTTGTCTATCTACTTACGATGTTTATTTGTGAATCCAATAGTGTCCATCTACTATAAATTCTATACGATTTGTTCACTTTTACTATTCCATACTTGAGTTTTACAATTACAATACTTTTTAACTTGTTTTTTCGCTCGACTGAAAAATTATGTTTTTGCAGATAGACAGTATTGAATATAAGCCCTCGATATGTAGTTGTAGTGGAAAATTATTTTTTACAATAGATCTAAACGTCTAAGTATATAGTAAAATTTCCTTTTTTAAAGAAAATTGTCTTCATCACAATAAATCGATATTGTATGAAATTGTGCTATATGAATTTGAATATTTTCAGCTTAAAATCTACATTTCATATATCTACCTATCTACCTACATACCTCTCTACGTTTAGCATATACGTATGTAGATACGTACATACATACGTACATACGTACATACATACGTACAAAACAGTATCTTATCGTTTTTTTTTTTTTTATTTTTTATTAAAATGTGTCTGCACAGCAGTAACATTAAATCCTATTCAACACTATCTGTATATAACTTGCACAGAAGCGGTTTTACATTCTTGAATCATAATTTATAGGTTTTCGGTTGTTTTTGGGTTTGTGTTGAGTACGTTTTATTTTTGATATAATAAGAAGAGAGAATAATTTAATCAAAAATTTCGATTTTATGTATATTTTGCCATGACAAAAGTATTCAGCAGAAGCCTAAAAAGCTACGGGAGGCAAAATATCAAATTTGAATATTATGGAAATTTTGTATACAAAAAAAAAACAAAAAAAAAAAACTTTAAATAAAATAATATTTTCTTAACATACCCGAGTATTTGCAAATAAATTATTTTTTAATTGTTTTAATTAATTTTTGTCTATTTATTTTTGTAATTAATAAAAATATACGATTTTATGGCAACCATATTTTTAAGAAAGTGTCTTGGTAAGAAATTATTGAATTGTTTTCTCTATATTGGTGCCCAATTTCACCTAGAACAGTATTCTAGTATTAGAACTATAGAAACAATAACCCATTAACGGCTGACCCCAGTTCCTTCGCCCGATTTTGACGAAACTTCACACAGACACTATTAAGGGTATTTATATTGAGATGATTTTATTTTTTAAGCTAATTACACAGCCACTGATGTGCCATGTATTATTCCTCCATGTCTTTCGAATAACATAGTTTTTTTAATAACATAATCCCGCATTTTTACTATTTTTAGAACCCTCCAACAGCGAATTGGGTATTTTGTCATGAAATCATTCCTATAGCCCAGGTTATTTAATTTTTCAGAGCCATTTCCGGGCAATTTTTTCGATTTTGTAAATTCCCTGACCTTTGACCTGCTAACTACCACGCAAGGCTTAGTGCTATATGACCCTTAAATTATTTTTAAGTAGTCCTTAGTCCTATCCTTCATCTACTAAAACTAATTCGCGATATCTCTCACCTTGTTCTAAGCTAGAATTTATCTAAGATTACCCTATTTTTACCCTATTATTCTACCCAGTCGCCGTTAACGGGTTAATGAGTGTACAAAATCCAAATTTTCTTATTTATTTATTTCAATTTAGTATACTTTCTTTGTTCATCAGTATGACAGTGGCGAGGCGTTATCGAATAAATATCAATGGAATTTCATTGTGTCAAAATTACGATTGTTAACCTGTTAACTGGTAACTGTTAAGAGTGAACTGGTTGGAGGACGTTTGGAAAGACCTCTTGAGAAACTTTTGTTCTGGAGTAACTGTCGCTCACCTCTCCTCTTCTTTCTTATTCCTTAATTTTGTATGGGGAAATGTCAAATTTTGACTTATCCCGCGCAGTCCTAAGGAGGGGGAATGTGGAGTACAATTTTTGTTCTAGAGAAATCGGTAGTCTTCCCTCCCCTTCTTCCTAGAGGCCTTTAAAATGTGTATGGAAAAATGTCCAATTTTAACTTTTATCGCTAATTTGCTTACGAATAACAGGATATCTTCCCTACCCCCTCCTATTTACCCGAAAATAATGTTCCAATTGTAAAACGAGTAGAAGCAAATTTAATTCCTTGGTTAACAGGTTAAAAATGTTCATGACGAAAAAAGCCGTCATCCCCATTGGAGCCCATTGGAGATGACTTCCTAATATGACGTCATACCCGGTTAACAGGTTAAAGGTCAAGTATCAACTGAATCTTTCTACGAAAATAATTTTTTTTTTAATCGCCAATTATAACTTGAACGAAACGACAAACAAATTTTAGAGTGGACTTCAATCATTCAGTGGTTTTTACAACCAACAAATTTAACAGACACTGCACCGATCACCCTTTTAGAAGTTAGTCGATCGTTCAAAATAACCTCTTGGATCGGAGATTTCGATCGAAAATTGTTTACAGCATTCGAAATCGCTTGTTCTTAATTAGATTCGGACAAAAATTGTGCTGCTTGGAGTATAAAAAGATGGTCAGGCGTACCGATCAAGGATACGTATCGATCAATTAACTAAGATAATTTAATTTTCCTTTTATACACTCCCAAATGGCATCAATAGCAATATTACCCTATTTCCGAAATGTATATCGCCATATTAGTATTTTCTAAATAACAATAGTAACAAAAAGGCTATCAAATTTAATACTCAATTTCCCAGTCAACAACAAGTTCCCTATCGAACAAATTAGTCGAGTCTTATGCGCTTCAATTTAAAAATATTAAAATCTCAGGTATCCCGCCTACAATAAAGGTAATTATTTTTCAGGCAATCCTGAAACCACATCCGCAACAATAAAATGTCAAACATACTGACAAGTAAATGACAATTTAATACCATTTTCGACTTCAATGTATTTTATTGTATATTTTTAAAAATAAATACCTACTAAATGGAAAATGAAAAATCAATTCATATCAAAATGTTTACAAATATTCCGTACATATCCTCCTGGTTTTTTTTTTAACCAAAAAAGGGAATATCAACAAAAAATTCATACACCAAAAATGTGACAATTGGCAAAAATACTTTGTGAAGGTCTCATATATAGAGTCATTGTAACAATATACAAATCAAAATAGTTGACAGTTTGTTTGTTGATTTTGATTTTTTTTTTTTTGGGTTTATTTAAAAAGGCGCATATATGTACTGTAGGCACCTCCATACTTACGGTAGGTATGTATACTCGTATCTATATGTAAAATAGAACAGTAGCAGTTTGCCCATAAAGAGAAAGGAAATTTTCTATTATGCGTCACCTATTGTTTGGCCGTGCCAGTAAAATAATAATAAATTATTAATGGCGACGAGAATAAAATGAACATTTTCTTCTCAGTGCCTGGTATTTTCATCATCCGTTCATATATGGAAATTGTTTTATCGCAGCGCGCACGATTTGTATATATACTCGTATATAAGTACAGTAACGTTACATAAATGATGGAAATACACACGTTGTGTCGTACACAGCTTTTAACGGATAGGATGGTGGAAATTATATTGCTTTTCTCTTGAATGGTGGGTACACATAAAATCAACAATATGGCAATGTGTTTATATGTACACTGTACAGTGTACACAGAAAGGAACATAACGAAATAATTCGTGCGAAGTTGACACCTGGTTATCTGAATAATATAAATAAATTTGATTGGATGTTGGATGGCTTATATTTGATTAACAGTTGGCTTGATATGAAATAAATTAAGGGCATGGCAGATTGGTGACAGTACAAAATGAAAAAGATCCATTTTGAAGGTTTTTTTTTTGTTGATACATGCAGCGAGTTGTGTAAAAAATTAATTACAAATTAATTGATGTGCATTGTGAGCACTTGAAAACATTTAAAAATTTATAAATTTAAAAATAAAATTGCAATTTCCATTTTATACCCATACTCTATGATAGCGCCATTTAATGAAAAGTATCAAATATTACCTTTGAGCCTTTGACTATGAAAACCATTTTCCACTTTTACTACTAATTAATTAATTACACCTTTTTAATAGAGTTACAAATCATGACTATTTTTAAAATGATTAACTTTTGTGCTCGCCACACACACTTAAAAAAATATTGGTAAATTCTACAAAGTCGGCTTTATTAAAATAAATTTATTAAATCCGAGAAATTTTTATTATTTTAAATGGTCATGGTCAAAACATTTTTTCAACGGCTAAAAATTCATCTTTTTATTTTTAAGAATAGGATTTGGTAAAATTTAGGAAATTGTCTTGATTTGATACTTAGTTTTTCGATTGATTTATTAGAATATAACAAACTACTTTATAAAATTTACAATTTAAATATTCCATTTGCCGAATATAAACAAAAACTTTAATTAATTTAATGAAATAATTTATTGATTTTACCCAATTTTTTTTTTAGTGTAGTACGATAGAACACAACGTTGTAAATTATACTCTGCAAATATATTTCAATAGAAAATTTAATTAAAAATCCAATATTTTGTTAATTGAGGTAATATTGTGTGTGCATATTTTCTTATGATTGACTTAAATTATTTAATGAAATAACTTATTGATTTTACCTATAACAAAATCTCAATATTTTAACAAATGAAATTTGTAGTTTTAATCAAAAATTTCTTCGGACGAATATCAACAAAATCTTTATTAAATTTATTTTAATTTATTTTGACCCATATTTTTTTTTTGAGTGCATACAAAACGACATTAGTAGCTCCTGTCAATGATAGGAATTTGGGATGTTTTCCAATTAATTTATGCTCTATACTAGACAACTGTTCAAGGATTTTATGTAGCCAGCAAGAACTATTTGAAAACAAAAACCGAATCTAAAAATATGGCCGAAGGATAATTGTTCAAAATTGTTAAGAAAATAATGCTTAAAAGATTCATATGAGCCAATTGAGATTATTGGTATAGTAGTGTAGTGTAGTAGAATATGCTTAGTCTACTTAAATATTTATCATACATACGAGTATATAGGAACATGTAATTGTTATACTTATAACTATATTGAACAGATGAGCCCTAATATAATGAATAAAATTATCTTGACCAGAATTTATTTGTAAATTTATTTATTTATTTTATAGGTAAGGTTCTTTAGAAGGTTTTTTTTTATAAAAAATCGTTTTTAACTAATTAAAATATTCTATGATTGTAAGACCATTCAACCATCCCTAGTTTTCATTTGTATGTACCAGAACCGATGTTCCTGTAGACGAAATAGGAAAGATCAAGGATATGATGATGGTTTTTTTTTAAATATTCAATTAGATATTTATTTTAAACATATAAATTTTAATCTTCAACGGATCAATGAATATTTCTTCAATTCATTAATTAAACTTTTGCAAGGCAACAACATACAATCGCTATTATGCTCAGATAATAATTTACAAAAATAATCTTCTTATTTATCCATTAAATAACACCCAACCCTCCAAATCCCAAACATACACATAATACAGTTCTCGTTGTACATATATACTTGTTGTACATATATCTATCCAATCCATATCCATCATATTATAGTCAGTCAGTCCATAGTTCAAGTATAACAAAAACAACCCTTGTAAATCAGTGAAGGAAAATTGCACCGTTAATTCACATTCTTTTCTTTATATATTTTTTTTCTTCTTCTGCTTCTTTTTCTTTTTTTTTCTACTTACACTTCTTTTTCATTTTATTTTTCTCGAAATGTTGTGTATTTTGTGGTTTTCTGTATAAAAATAAGTGCGTCGTGTTGTAAATACCAAGGGCGGTCCGGTTAAGTCGTTCTAATCGCATGGATTAAAATGACCTTTAACTATATTGCTATGACAAATATAGCTACGAAAACATTGAATGCTGCTTGAGCAAAGAGATGCAGAAGGGAATTAAGGTAAGATTAGATGTTGATTGTTAAAGGATTGAAGCATGCCGATAATTTATGACTTTTCATTTTTCTTCTCTTGTTTTTTTTTTTCCTGCGTATTCTTTGTTATTTTTAGTTATTATTATCTTTTATTTATGTATAGCACAGCTCATTAAATTTGTATTTGGATTTTGCTCTTATTCAGAATTACAAATTAATTTTCAAATACTTTGTATAAGATTTATCCTCTGTGTACTGTTCATATGTGCATTTAAAGCTTGCACAAAAAAAATATAAAAACCATCAGCATAAAATGTCTATGTAGAATTACAGTTATAGGGGTAGGGTGTAAGTATAAGAAAATGATCCTTGAATTTCCATACGTAGATAGATAAAGAAAAATTGTACAAAAATATTCATACATCAATATTAACACATTTTCATCAGTGGCACTAGATCAACTCGCTTCATAATAATTTTCACTTAATATCAACCAATATTTTGGTTAATTTATTATTATTTTTACCAAAAAAAAACTTTTCAAATGGACACAAATATTTATACATCACTATTAACACAATTTTCATCAGTGGCACAAGATCAACTATTCATGATCGCTTCCTTTTAGTTTCAACCAATATTTTGGTTAATTTCTGGTATCATTTTTACCAAAAAAAAATTTCAGTGTTTATTAAATGATTTCTTTAATTTTATAAAAGAAAAAAAAATATGAACAAGAAGTAAGTAGAAAAAGAAGAAGAAAAAAAATTTTACCATCAGCATAAAATGTCTAGAATTACCGTTGTGGGGGTAGGGTGTACATAAGTATAAGAAAATGATCCTTAAATCTTGTCCATACGTAGATAGATAAAGAAAAATTGTACAAAAATATTCATACATCACTATTAACACATTTTCATCAGTGGCACTAGATCAACTCGCTTCATAATCATTTCCATTTAATTTCAACCAATATTTTGGTTAATTTCTGGTATTATTTTTACAAAAAAAAAACTTTTCAAATGGACACAAATATTCATACATCACTATTAAGACATTTTCATCAGTGGTACTAGATCAACTATTCATAATCGCGTCCATTTAGTTTCAACCAATATTTTGGTTAATTTCTGGCATTATTTTTACCAAAAAAAAACTTTCCAGTGTTTATTAAATGGTTTCTTTAATATTATAAAAAAATAAATATGAAAAAAAAAAACTAAAACTAACATTCTTCATTTATAATTGAGTTGTTAAGATACAAAACTATATGTTGTGCGTAGGTATCTACATATATATAGTAAAAAGGTATGTCACCTGTGAACGCTGAACGGTATGATTGACACTTTAATTTTGTTTTACAGAAAATATGATAAAAAAAAAACACACATTGGAATTTCTTTTATTTTTCAATCGTCCAAATTGTATAAATGGACATTTTTATATAGAAGACATCTTTATCGACGGCAACCTGTCAAAATTTTTAAAATTTTTCAGATCACAACAACATTATTCAATTTTGGTTGTGTTTCTGTGTCTGTGTGTGTGTTTTTTGAATGAAATTTGTTAAAAGTTAAAAAAAACGCTTTCTCAGGTGTAATTGTTCTTTTTATTTTATTTTATTTTATTTTATATTTTTTTTTTTATTATTATTTATATGAAATGTATGTTAATTTGTCTGACAAGTTTGGAGGTATAGAAATAATCGATTTTAAATAATATTTTCTCATGAAATCTGGTTTGATTTTATATGAGTGTTTTCTATCAGATGACAGTTTAGCGACAGGGATTTTATATTAAAATTTAATTATTTGATATTTTAAGATCGAGATATGAATGTTCAGATGTTACGCTTTCAATAAAATAATAAATATATGGAAATTATAAAAGATGTAGGTACAATTTTTAAAGAAATACCTTTTTGAATTAAGATAAAGAATTACACACCCATTACATTACACTAATATTATTTACCATATCGATGGCATATATTACAATACCCACTAACTCATTTTTACCAATTTTTTTAATTGCATAAAATGTATGTTCATGCAACCCTGCATCTATTGTAAAATTATAACAAAATTTTTTTTTGCAATGTTTGACCATCCGCTAACTCAATACACTGTACGAAACAACTTCAGTATTTACTGTCTCCTGAAAAGTACATAAAAATGAGTTACCGGGTATTGTATATAAGCCATCGATATACTATGTATAAGAGACGTTTTCTTTCGATTATATTTTGAAAGTATAAGCAACCAACCATAAGGAGCATGTTATATACATTTTTCGTAAACAAAAATTTTACTTACATGCTCAAAATTGAACCAAGCTTAAAAAGAATATAAACGAAACGAAATTTTTCCCGATGATGCTCTGCAACGCTTTTAACCGACTCTGGGTAATAATGTACGGCCATTCTTCTACTATAGATATGTTAATTCAAGAATAGTCAAAAACTATTCGAACTCTTTTGATTCCTGAGAAAATTCCATATTTTATTGACAATTAACAAAATTCACACATCATTCAAATAACTAATGGGATCTGTTTGATTAAGTACGAATATTCTTTTCTGTGTTTCGCTTTAACAAACAAGATTTAACCGATAGGAGGTATCATTAAAAATACTTTTAGATAGAAATTGTTGTAACAATAAAAAGGAAGCTGAAGAAAATAGGGTCATCTGGTATTTTTCTCACAATTTTTTTTAATAATTCAAAAAAAAAGATTTTTTTTTAATAAACCGGTTAAAATTCTCAATGAATTCCTTTTTAAAAAAAAAAAAAAAAAAACAAATAAAAAATCAAATCTACTCTTTCGTTCCTTTAACAAAAGATCAAACGTTTCTAATTTTCACGTATAAAATGACCACATAAGACCGTTAAAGACCATTGAACAATTTTCATTCATTTCTTTAATTTTTTTTATATAAAATTTTTTTTTTATTGAAATGAACGGAAAATTGATTGCATTTTAAAATGTTTCATTTCACAATGGAATGTAAAAGCATTTCATTGCATCCAAAATAGCAGGTGGTTTTTTTTCAATTTTCTTTTATGATTTATATGCGTAGGTATTTTTACCTATAACAAAAAGGACGTAAATAAATTAGGTTATATTAGTTCAATTGATTAGCACTATAAAAACGACAATATAAAAAATATTAATGGGACAAAAAATACCATCATGGCTGAAAAGTTTTAAATTTCACAATAAAATAGTCACAAAAAAATAAACTAACCGAAGTCCTTTTTTTATCAAAAATTAACAAAATGTTAATCGATGGTTATTTGTATAAAGGCACCAATTCTAATTTTTCAAATTTTCCAGGAGAGAGGAAAAGCTAAATATTTTTTACACAGCAATTCAACCATAAGGAGAAAAGGCGTATTTTTTCGTGAAATTTAGCGAAATAGTATTGCCAGATAGTGTAAAATATCCCAATTTACCAGTGTTCATAAAAAAAACCATTTTTGAAGGGCATTTTCTCAAATTATCATCGATGCAAACCATAGTGACCTAATTTTCCTTTTTTTCTTTAGGTTAGTATAAAAAACATTTAATACCTACGTAATGTATATTAAAAAAATTATTTTATCTACAACTAAAATTTTAAAAATATATGAAACCAATGGCAAAGAAAAGTCAATTTGGAAGAAAATAATTCTTTCTATAGCCACAATATAAAATTTTGGGTAATTTTTAATTTTGTTTTTATTTCATTCACAGAGTGACAACAGAAAATTGTATTCACCCACCGTATCAAATTGAAAACCAAAATATACCCAGTAGCCAGAGTATAACAAATCGTTATTCTTAAAATGTAAACAGCAATGTTCACCTATTATTCATCAGTTTTTACCGAAATGTTTATCTTCCCACACCAAAAAATATCTGTCTGCAACTACCTGTCCTAATATGTGCAATTGCGACAACAAATATCCATGTAGAAATCCATATACATATAAATGTAGGCAAAGAGATTTTTTTCGGAATCTTCTCCACTGTCTGTGACCCCTAATACAAGAAGAAATATGGACTACAATAAAATGTAATAAATTTAAAAAAAAAAAAACTCATATACAATGAGAACAGTTAAAAGTACTTCCGAATGCAATAATTTAATTTTTCGATTGAACATAATAGGACAGTGAATAAGAATCGTGAAATAAAAAAAAAAAAAAATTATATCTCTACAGGATATTTGGTATAATCCTTGAATTAATAAAAAAAGGTGGATCCGGTTGAACGTTTTTACAATTTATTATACATTAATATAGGTAACAATGAAAAAATTGCTAATGTAGTAGTACAATTTTGACTCAAAAATCAGATTCAAAATAATGAAAAAGCGTAAGATTAATTTTATTTTAATTATAACAATTTTGACTAAAAAATTAAATTAAAAAAATGTTTTTTTTAAAAAATATTTAATATTGTGTGGTTATGATTTCAGCATTTTTTTGTCAAATAAAGTTGTTTAAAAAAAACTAATTATTTAAGGGCTATAAATTTAAAAATTTTAAAAATAAATTAAATGGTAAAAAAACATGAAAATGTCTTTCGCGACAAATTAAGTGAATGAACAAAAGCGTCAATTTATTAGCTGATTTTTATACATCAGGCCCAACTTGTCACCAACGGAAGGGTTTTTAAAAATTATTTAGTTAAAAGTAAAAGTTAAAAACCTAAATATTAATAAATGAAAAAAAATATTTGGCAAATATGTTAAAAATCCAAAATGAGATTAACCCTAATTCAACCAGGCTATTTTTACCTTAGTAGATTGTGCCAGTAATTTTTATTAAATTTAAATGTAAATAAAAAGTTAAAAATGTTATTTTAATTTTTTTTGTGTAAAAATGTCGGAATGATAAAATACATAAAGTCTCCGATCAATAATAAAATGTATTTAATGAGTGGGAGAGTTTTAAAAATAAAATGTGTCTCAAAGACACACCTTGATAGGTATAGGGTTAAAATAAAAAATTCGTCACATATTGATATCAAGTGCGAAAGTTTCCCTTTAATTGTGTGTTCGAACGTCTATCAAAATTGACATTTTCTTTGTACAACTTTCCAACGTTCTAATTACAATCAACAGGATTTTAGTTTTCTTTAAATTATAGGTCCCTTACAAAAATCAAAATATTTCATGATCTTTTAACAAAAAAAAAATCCCTTTTTTAATTAACCTTAAAACAAAAAAAACAAAAAATATTTTATGGGACCCCAATTATTATTTAAGTATGCACAAAGCCAGGCACGCGTTTTACTTTTTACCAAAAAATTTTTTGTTACTTAAAATCCACAATTAATTTTACAAAAAAAAAAAAAATTTACAAATGAAAAAAGAAAAAGAAAAAAAGAAGATAAGTCAATTATCAGTAAATTAATAATAACACCCAAAATTATTTAATTATTATTAAGAAGCAATAAAACATTCGAAACTTTAAAAGTGTCATAAAGCTGTTAATGACCGATGATTATCATAATTTAACTTTTTATCGTCATATTTTAACATTTTTAACAATTTTTTTTTTCCTTTCCTCATACTCCACTGATCCAGTGGTATACCTTTTTTCGTAGCTTCTGTTATATCTAAGTAGGTACCTAGATTTATGTATAATTTCTATATATATGCAAAATGTCGGTTTCTATACTAAATTTAGATATAGATTTAAAATATTTGAAGATTAAGGTATATATCGGACAAAAACTAAGGATTAGGTGAAGATTTTAAGTTTTTTTTTTTTTTTTTTTTTTCTTGTTAAGTGGCATTAAGCAATTAGAAATTTTGTAATTAATTTTTTTCACACAATAAAACTAAGACATTAAAAAGAAGAAATATTTTTTCGACTTCGACTTCGGACTTTTTTATAATAAATTTAGGCAAGACCTGTGGAAATTAAGAAAAAAAATATTTAAAAAATAAATCATTCGATGGTACTCGTAATCCAAAAAAAAAATGAGTTACTTTTTGCCAAAAACGCATCGGAGCGAATTCAAGTTAATTTGAATTTATTTTCTATAGTAAAATCAACAACATTTATCGCTTTACTTATCATCCCCTCTACTAATCAATCATCTAACTTAAGCCTTAACTATTCGGTTTTAAAATTCAACAAAAGAAAGCCAGGCATTTCAAATGTAAATATGATGAAGTTCTAATACAGACATCGGAAACCTATGATCCGCGGATCACCAAGTGATCCATTTAATAGAAAAATAAATTATAAAACGAAACACATTGAGAAATTATAAATACAGTAAAACCTAGATTTGCGCAAGCAACACTCATAAAATTCGTTCCTCAAACTGAGTTTTTTTTTATAATATAACAAAAAACTAGAAAAATTATGGTAAAATTTTCATTTAGGAATTCGAAAAGAAATTATTACATATTGAGGATGAAAAAATTTTAAATAAGAAGTTTAGAAGAAATCTTGAATCTTTAATTTTTTTAATCTTTTCTTTGTTAAGACGATCGTTCCGCAAATTGAGTCTCACGAAAATTTTTTTGGCATTCTGTAAATCGAGTCGTTCCGCAAATCGTGGTGTTCCGCAAATCAAGGTTCTACTGTACATTTTCGGTTTTATTACAAAAATGGCAGAAATGAACATTGACGGAATACAACGACATTGTCCGAACGAATCTCATCATTATGCTCGACGAGCGTTTATTGTCATGTTAACGACGAAATTAGATGTAACCAAGAGTAAATACGTAATCAAGGCTCCTTTTGGGCTCTCTGACTTCGTGCCATCTGCAGCCGACCAATAGGAGCCCTGCAATAGGAGTTTGTAACTTTGCATTGGTGAATCGAGTGTTTTTCAGCAAATTTTCGCTCAACCGATAGTTTTTATCAGCCGTTCGCTTCGCTATTCTTGTCGAACGATAAAAACATCGTCGCTTTAGTTATTATCAACATTGATCTTATTACTCATTGACCCGGAACCGCGTCTTCTCAATAGTCACCATTTTGGTTGATTTTGACCCGCAGCCAAAAAATGTTCCCAATGCCTGTTCGAATAGTTTGACATGAATTTGTCATCATACAATTTGCTAGGCTAATCGTTTCCATTTGGGATAATTGACTTTGGATACATTTTTCGTAATTTTTTTTAAAAAATAGTTTTTCCACCCAGAAAGAAAACTCGAAAATAGATTTTTTTTAATTAATTGTAGATCACCGATAATGAAATTCAATTTTTGGTTATTAATAATTATGATCAACTCTTATATATAAAAAAACCGAAGCTATGACTGGGTCACCATTTTCATAGAAATTTGACTTAATGTTCGCGTTCAACACCGGTTGCCTTGTTTAAATGCGGTGCTCTTTTTTTCACTCGTTCCCATTTACATAAATTCAAAATTAGTAAAAAAAATTAAAATGTTCAAAATAAATTCTTTCTATCATCGTCTTTTTTAAATTTTAAATATTTTTTCCAAAGAAACCCATAATTCCTATTTTTAAACCATGCGCACACAAACATCATCATTCTCCACACCACATCTTATTTGACCGCAGCCGCAAAACCGTCGTCCAAAGTATAAATAATAAATAATAAATTAATATTTCCAAAAAAAAAAAAAAAAAATAAAACGAAATATTAAAAAAGAAGGTATCCAAAATTTTCAGAGACATTAATTATTAAATTCGGTCGGACAAAAAGGCCTCTAATGATAACTTATGGCTGGTATTAGAATCCCAGAGCGCTACCGTGTGACGCTGAATCAAATTTAATAATAAAAAACAGGTGTGTAATTTAGGGGATAATTTAAGGCATAAATTTTGTGTTTGTTCTTATGTTCTTAGGTGTCAGGTTCACCTGTTCCATCATACATTGACACCTGTCAAAAATATCAGAACAATTAATTTAACAATTATCATTTATGGGCGGTACAAATCTATGTATATTATGTATGTGTTCCAAATAATCATCCCATGAACAAGTTTAGTTTTGTTTTGTTTAGTTTAAAGATGGTGGTGTATGGCTATAATGCATTTCATCCCATGGACAAAGAATGATCTAAACTGAATATTGATTTCTTGAAGTGATTTTGACAATTACTTAGTAGATCAGTGGCGACTCGTGAAAATTTTTAATTTCTTAATATAAAAACCATATTTAAAAAAAAAAATTAATGGAAAAAAAACATTACAGTGTACTACGATCTTCGAACATCGGTTTTTTTTGGCGACTTTTCAAAAAATGACTGAACAATGTATCTTGATGCTTAGACAATAATTTTGAATATTTTTTGGATAATTTTGAATAACCACGTCATGTTGAACGTTTATAGCAAAACTTTAAAAATTAACACTAAAAACACTAAAAAATTATTGAAAGGCAAAGGAGATCTTTGGTTTTAAAGACCAAAAAAAAAAAAACAAAAAACTTAAAAATCTTCAATATGCCCGATTCATGTCTGTAGAATTTTTAGAAACGCGTAAAAAAGGTGTGTGCGCTCGTTCTTTGATTGGATTTTTATAATATAGTTCATATAAAATAATAATATATGACTACTTTAAAGTAGATATTATAAATGCGGATTTCTTATATTTTTATTCAGGTTATTCAAAAAGATGCTTATAATTCTATTATATGAAAAAAAAAAAAAAATTCAGTAGCTCGCTTATACCGGAATGATTGGTAATAATCCCTAAAATTATTTCGAATGTTTCAATATAATAAATGATTTAATCAAATTCTTAAAATAATACCAGCACAAATTGAAATTAATTATCAACAATTTTACATGCTCGTAGTTAAGGTAAAAATGGGGGGGAGAGGTAGAAACCCAATTTATGTACATATATGAAACCTAGATTTTCTTTTTCTTTTTCTCTTAAATGCTATTCATTGATAAAATAATTGTTAACAATTTAAAGATGTTTATAGTACAATGTACATGTACATAGGGGAGACCGGGCAGGTTTGTCACACAGAGTAATACGTCTTTGCCATTTTCGTCCTAATAGGTAAATATTGTGTAAAAATGTAGTACATAATATTCGCCGCATTATTTTACGTATAATTCATGTGTTTTTTTAGTTCATCTGGATAAGTGTCTCGCGCAGACGCAATAAAGTGATTTTAATACCAGTAAGTAATTTTTTACTAATTTGTTTATAAAAAGTTTATTTGAGTAGATAATTTATTATGGCTTAGTTCAAAAATTTACTTGTTTTATTAGTAATGAAATGTAATTTACTAAAATAGTTATTTTTTTAATTTTGTTAAAAAAAAGCTCCTTTTCTTTTTGAGGGCTGGTCAGGGTAATAAGTGACAAATAAGTGACAAATGAAAGTGACTGGATTAGTCTTTACTTATAGAATAAAATAATTAGTATTAGTATTAATTATTAATAATTAGTATTAATTATTTATAAAAAAAACCACAACATTGGCTCGTTACTGGCAAAAAGGCTTGTTACTACTCCTTTTACTCTATCACGTAAAATGTTCGCACGTAAAATATATTTCTTTTAAAAACACAAAGTTTTTTAACATTTAGAGTAAAATATTTTACGTATATTATTCTTGTGACATTTAGTCCCGTATGGTGTGACATTTAACCCTGGTCCCCGGGGAAATATCTCACAAAAAACGTTTTTTTATGGATGTTAATTGAATTTTCCTGTATAGACCAACATAAAATTAATTAATTAATTCGGTGAATTTAAGATCAAGCTGAATTTAAAATGTCGATTCATTAAACTATTTTAGTCAATCAAAAAAAAAAGTGTGACAAACCTCCCGGTCTCCCCTACGTATGTGCATACCTATAATTCCATAAATACGTGTATAATTGAAAAATGTAGTTTTCTTTTTAAAAAGTACCGAAAACCAACAACTGAAAGTGTCGATTTTAAGTGAGGTATACTCAACGTTTCCACATCGTCAATTTCTATTACATTAAAAATTGTTATACCAAAAATAAAAAAGAAAAAAATTATTAGAGGTACAATTTGTTCTTTCTTAAATAAAAGATAGGTAGAATGATGGTTTTTTTTTCTTCTTCTTCAATTTTCTTCTTATTTATACAAAAAGGGTATACAATATAGAGACGCTTCTTGACTACATACACACCAGATGAAGGAATAATGCACGAATAAATTTTGATTGATATTATTGGGTAATAGATTTTTTGTGGGAATATTTTAAAAGGTCTGAAAGATGGACAATGTGTGCGAGGGTAGGTTTAAATTGATTTTTTTATTATTATTTTTAAGTAGTACAATAAATATACGCTCAATGTTTAACTACTATTGAATAAAATCGTTTAACAATTTAATAAAGATTTATACTAGATGATTTAGATCCTTTTCAAATAGCGTGGGCAAGAAAAGAACTTTTTTTATCCTTGAATAAGAAATTTAATATAGATTTAGACAAAATATAAAGATCCTCAGAACTATGTTGTTCGGCTGCAAATCATACTTTTTAGGTAGTTCGATATCGGAAAAATTTAACTTTCAAAGCTATTCGGTCATCAGAATCGATAAAAACTACTAGAACCCTAACCCCTAACCCTTAATGAATAATAATTAGAGTTCTATTATACAGGGTGTCTCTTTAGATAAGAGAAATCCTTTCGGGGCGTTTTTTTGCGATCGATTTGAGCAAAAAATTGTAATTGCAAGCCAAAAAAATTAGATTAGATATGGAAAATTTTGAGAAATCGAAGTTCTCTTTAAGATTTCGTACATTTTTTTGGATTTTTAAAGTTTATCGGTCATTTTTTCCAAACAGTATGAATGTAGAATTATTGAACTCCAAATTTATTAAAATTAAAAATGTGAATTTCCTAGCAACGGTTAATTTTACACCCTCCCACCCCTCCAGTACAATTTTCAAATTGACCGCAGAAAGACGCCCTGAAAGGTATTCCCTCATCTGGCTGGACACCCTGTATAACAATCAGAAGGACTGATTTATAGGACTCTTATATGCTATGCTCAACTCATAAATATCCCGAACTTTATCAAGAAGGCCAAAAAATGTCTATCAATAGATGGAATTTTGTTCAATGTGGGCTCGCCTTGGCTTTCCGTTCCCTAGCATTTATTGCTCCCAGTTTCAATCTAAAACTAAATTAAACGACTAGAACCTTAATAAGCTCAAGTTGCTAGAGGGGGGATTTATTATTTATTTTCTATTTCATCCTATTTTCCTTATATCATCAGAAAATTTAAAATCCAGCCATTTAAATTTGCACATTTTGATTGTCCGAACTAGAACTTTCTATCCTTGTCCGAACTAGAACTTTCTATCCTTCACACAGTGATATTTTCCATACAGTCTATTTCTTCTATACAGTGTATGCTTCTATACAGTGTATTCTTCTATACAGTCTATTCTTCTTCTTCTACAATCCATACTTCTTCTTCTTCTACAGTCTATTCTTTAAACACAATTAATTGTTCTTTATTTTATATATTCACCAAGAATCCTATCTAGTCGAAGCTAATTGTTCGCCCCCCTTATGTTGACCAATTATAAATATTTGTTAGAATAGTAGCCAAAATTGCTGGGAGATTTTTCGTATAATTTTTAATCGAATGGTCGAGGATCAGGTAATTTTCTATTTCTACTTCTACCGGAAAATCCATATACTATAGAAGGAATCTTATTTTTGCTGGATTCCCAAATATGCTTAGTTATTTATGTATATTTACTGGTCAATTTCATCTATTTGTTTCTAGAACATTACCATTAATCAAATTTTGTTTATAGAATTTACTAAAACATACCCATCAAGGTTGTCTAGGTTATTTATACTAAACTAGGTACTTTGTTATGTTAATTTAATTTAAATTTTAAACAATGAAAAACAATTTAAGCGATATGATATCAATGTAAGATTTTCATCGTACAATCGAAGAGGGGCAATCAATCTTTTTCCCAAAAAAAAAATGTCCGAACAAATTTTTGTAATTTAAAATTTGTTTAGGTTAGTTGAACTCTAAATTTATCGCCGAATTAGAGGTCAGTAATAATATGAAGCTTCTGGAATTTAATTCCATAAAAATATTACCCACAACAATTTGCATAAATTATAAATAAATTTTAAATTTTAATACTTTTGACCGAAATATTTTTGTTTGATCGTGAACAAAACAATTTTGTTGTTTTTTTTTTTTTTTTATTTCAACCAAATATTTCTGTTTTTATATAAAAATGTTTATTAGTGTATGTGTGCAGCTAGCCAGCTAGCTAACTAGTATGTGTATGTGTATATGTGCACGTTTCTTAAATGAGCATAAAAGGTATTTCCGATGAAGACGAAGAAAAAAACAATTTTTTTTATTAAAATCATAAAATGGAACTATGAATAATAAAAATAAATCATACATTTATCAATACGTAACCACTGCGCGACCGAATCAAATGTCAAAATAATTTATTTACAATAGGTCTGGTGGCGTTGTTATTTAAGCATAAGAAGCAGCCCAGCAAACAGCAACGGCAGCAACAGCAACAGCTAACACCAACCAACAGCAACAACAACGCAATATATTTAAATAAAGAAGCGGCGGCGGCCTTTGTTCATGTCGGATACATTTTTTGGATCTCTTCTTCTATTTTTTTCTTTTCTTTACTTTTTTTTCGTTTTCGTTTTGGTTTTTTTATTTTTTTATTTTTTTTTTGAAAAATTCAAGGTGTAATTAGGTTTTCATACATAAATTAAGCAAAATCATGATCTTTACAGTAGCCTAATCATATTATCACAGGTATTGTTTGTCATGGTTTATTATAATTTTTTGGAATGCTACATGGGCCTTTATTAAATCACCATTTTCTGTGTTTGATGTTAGTTACCTACTGGCATTTTGTTAAAAAAAAAAAAAACATTTCCAGTCCAATTTCTGAATATTCCGGTAATATTGTGCTGGAAAGCTTTTATTTGTAGGCATCCAAATAAAATGGAAAACTGTACCCAAATTCTGTTTGCATATAGTAAGAAATAATGACAGATGGAGTATTGCGGTACATAACGGAATATAATTCGGACATAATCCAGAAATATTCAGTTTTTTTTTTTTTTAATTTACCGAAACTTCTCTCATATGCTCTATTAAGCTGTCGTTTATCTCTCACTAAGCGACCAGAATTTGGATGCACTAATTTTGATCGGATAGATCTTTTGTGAAAATTCGTAATGAAAATACCGAAGTTTTCCTGTTATTTCAAAATAAAGAGGGACAACGAACAATAAAATTAATTTATTAACCAAAGAGATCACAAGGTGATAAGTTTGGTGATGCTGATCAAAAAAAAAAGATCACAATTATATTAACTACTTGAAACCAATTTATTTGTTAATGGAATTACTTCCCATTCCTCACCAGATTAGATTTGTATTTGGGTGCTGATCTTTCGGCCAGTAAAATATATCGCGGATAGATCTTTTGCGAAAATTCATATAGAAATTACGGAGGTTTTTGCGTACTTTCATTTTATTTGCAAGTAAAAAGGGACAACGATCAATAAAATTAAAATATTCACCAGAGAGATCACAAGGTGATAAGTTCGGTGATGCTGATGATTTATCAAAAAGAAAGATCACCATATTATTATTAACTACTTGAAATCAATTTTATTGTTAATCGAATTCTTTGCTTCCCATTCCTAACATCGATAAATTGCAGAATTGTGAATATTATTTTTAATAGCGGCGCTACAAAATTTATTAATCCCCCAATCATCTATTAAAGTTTCTTGACACAATAAAACCAATTTTTTTTACTATTTTCTTCTTGGTTTTTTTTTATTGTTATTTGCATTGCATTAATTCTATTAAGCTATACCCCC
>JANSTT010011978.1:0-23853 GCA_026745375.1 Platyura marginata | reverse complement strand
AAGAATAGTTCGATATTTATTAACGCGTAAAGTCTTAACTTTTTTTTAGCGTTCCAAATTACCTGCTTTTACCTTATCTGTATACAAAACAGTATTCAAATTTTGCAAAGTGAAAAACATACACTCCAATACTTAATCACTAAATGCACGCATGAGCTTTCGATAAAAATTAATATTCAAAATTAAGAGCTACACTACAAAACTAAAAAAACAAAAACAAAATAATTGAATCATCAAATTATACCAACTACATAAATATCAATTAACTAAATCGTGGATCAACTTTCTCTTCATGCATTATGGAGACAGAGACTGTCAGACGCAAAAGTAGCCGTACGTTTTTTGTTTTTAAGTAGTAGCACCATAATTGACATGTTGTACAATTTATACATACACATTGAGATTTGAGAAGAGGATTAATATTTTTGGATTTTACTATTTTAAAGTTTTCGTTAAAATTAGCTGCATTTTGGTAAAATGCCAATGAGACATTGAAATTCGCGTGAGGATAAAAATTATAAATTTAGAATTTACTATTTGACGACAAATAAGTAATGTATTGTTTTAGCAGCGTGTTGCATTTGGTTTTGTTTTTTTTTTTTAGAGTGTACACTACAAAAAATAATAATTAATCCAAAGTGTATTAATTACGTTATTGTGTAGCACCCTACATTTTGTACATTTCAATAAAATATACTTCATCCAAACGAACCGACAGTAATATATAAAAAAAAACAATTATTCCATGATAAAATACGAGCTGTCACGCCAAGTAAACGTGGTATAATCCCCCCTCATTCCATCCCATGTCTGCATCTTTTATACAAAATACATATCGGTTGTTGCGTTGTATTGGTACAACCTCAATATATTGCTGCAACGATGTACAGAGCTGCATTTTGAATTTGAGTTTCATAGATAAAGACACGATAACATTTTATGATGACTATAATGACATTAATTATATGAATAAGATTATTTTGAGTTAATTTTTTATATATGTACATATGTACATATATGCCATTAACTTCGTATTTAACTTCATGACAATCTAAATATCTCCATTTCGTATTTTCAACGACGCGCCAACGGAAGTTTGATGAATCATTTATAATATAGTCTAATCATAATAATAAGAAGGTGTTCCACTAATAGATAAAATAAATTTTTATTGAACACCTACTGTGTATGTGTGTGTATGTACAAAGTAATTAGAGAGTTTGAGGTTATCGGTATTGAGAAAAAATATTTTTTAATACAAAAAGGTAGGTAGGTATTTCCGTTTTGGAAATTTGTAATGCAAAAAATAAATAAAATAAAATTATTATAAATTTTCCTATCAACTAATCAGAATATGCTTCCGCTAAATAATAATATCATGACTGTTCAATGATCTCAAACTTTGATATTGATGTAGAAAAATTTACTGTGTGTGTTATTTTTCATATATTTAAAAAAAAAATTATTTTCACCTGTACAAATTATACCAAGGACTATCATCGATCTGTGTGTACATGAAATTAAACATAAAAAAAACCTTCATCATATTAACTTGAACTAAGTATAGGTACAAAAATAAATTTTATTTAGTTATTAAATTTTTTTTTTTTTATTTTTTTTTACAAGAACTTTCCGAAACTACCCATTAGTATATTAACAAGGTGACGGATAAACATTAAATACGCAATGTTATTTGGTCTATAAAAATAAATTATTAATTCCCCACATAACAATCACAAGGTAAGGGTCAAAGTAATTAATAAATTAAAGGTGAGATTGATAAAAAAAAAAAAAAAATTATTGCTACGAACAAAAAACCACAAATACTTATACATTGCTCATTACAATTTTATGACTATTGATATTTTATGACATATGTAAGTAATTTGTTTTTGGAGTATTTTTAGCTAAATTAATGATTAAAATATGTAATTTGAAGAAAGTGTGAATGGTACAATTATATAAAATCGATACTTCACTGTTATTATATGGTGGAAAATAAATTACGATCATTCATATATGAGAAAATATAATTTCTAGGCGTCCAAAACAAGAATTAATTATAGACTTTATTCAATTTAATTTAATGTAGGTACGATAACGTTTAATTACCTATTATAACTAAAAATATTTGGTAATCCATAGCTATATACATAAGTACTTAATGTAGGTTGCTAGGTCACACGCTGTTTTATCAGTAAAACATAAAAGACAATTAAAAAAAAAAAAAATTTACTCTCATACTTACATACTTCTAATTTTATCAATTACCCAATTAAACTCATGACTACATTTCACAAAATCATGTAATCTATAGCCTTATCAATGACGATTAATTTTAATAAGAAATGATTCAAGTTCAGGTGGTTTTTGCTTTTTATCTTAAAATCAATAAATAAATA
Source organism: Platyura marginata (assembly GCA_026745375.1). Taxonomy (NCBI): domain Eukaryota; kingdom Metazoa; phylum Arthropoda; class Insecta; order Diptera; family Keroplatidae; genus Platyura; species Platyura marginata. The sequence goes on along the minus strand of JANSTT010011978.1, from coordinate 21,451 downwards.
CAATAGATCAGTACCTACTTACAATCTCAAATCTGAAGCAAAACAATCTCGTTAATTAAATTAAAAAAAAAATCGAAAAATAAATGCTAACACCGATACAGATAACCTACGACAACTTTACACCAAAATGACGCTCCAATTTTTATGTGCCGCCCATTTCATTATATATACTATTAGCATCCCATGACGTCATATATATGTCGATCTCGTTTATTTTACAGTATAATTTATGTTTGTTTATTAGTCATAAAGCTCCAATGTTGAAAATGAAATTCGAGGAAAACTTCGTTGAAGAAAATAAAAAAAAAGAGAAAAAACCGTCAAAAATAAAAATTTTGATTCATTTAGGGTCATGACATTTGTGCGCAATATTAATTCTTTGCATGTGACATCGAAATTGGTCTGTGCGTCTAAATTACACAATTTCTTTGCCATTTAATGAATTCAATTCTATAGAAAAAATTGGCCACTTCTAAATTTAATTACAATAATAAGAATTACGTGTTAAGAGTATTTTAACCTCTTCGGTTATCGGTGATGTAATTTGAATTGGAAACTTATCTTTTTGACAATTTGAACATCTTTTCTTTTACGATTAGATTTATATTGAGTACCTACATTTTTGTGTGTGTTATATAATTTTCGTTTTCACACCTAATGAAATTGTCATTGATAAAATTAGCAGCACCGTTATGTAATTGAATATTTTTTGATACCTTTTAGGTAAGTGTAAATTATAATTGGTGATCGGTGAAAGTGATTTTTTTTTTCTTTTTAGAATTAGCAACATTGTGGATATTTCCTCTCTACATACATGTATGGGAATGGGATTGATTTTATCATGAATAAATGTTGTGCGCACGAAATATAAATTTAATTTCCGTGCAACGTGATAATTTTGTTTTAATGTTTTTGTTTTATCTATGGTATAGTCTAGGTATACATAGCTCTATTATACCGACACGATTAATTTTTAAAAATAGATTTTGTGACTTTTATTTTGTAGAGTCAATTCAAAATAATTCGCTTAATTGTGTTTGTACTATTCCTTTTTAAGGAATATGAAAAGAAATTTTTCTATTTGAGGGTGAATTTCCTTCGCGCACCAAATTAAGTGTGGCAAAGGTGACACCACTCTCCTCTTTACCAAGAAAGGATGAAAAATACGTTTCCTATTTGTTTTTTTGTTTTTGTAAGTAAAAAACTTGAAATTACTTACAACTTTAGAGTGTTGACAGAAAGGACAACTCGCAATGAAAATTTTTTGCGAACGAATAGAAACGATCTTCTCAAACAAATTACCCATTACGATCGATCAAAATAAACTCAAATTTGGTTAAAATTTTTCAAAAAATTATTAGAAATTCTTCCCCTAAATTCGTATCTTATGAATGCAATGCCATTTTGTTTACCTTTATATAATTTACAACACACAGCTTACCTTTACAAAAACCTACTATACAACGACTTTATTTAATCTTGTAGGTAGGTACAGTTTCATTTATATTATGTATATATGTACTTAGGCAGGTAAGGTGAGGTAAATTTTATGATAAACATTTCAACATTAAAAATGAAATAAAAATATTTTAATCGTTAAAATGTCATTGCCATTCACACAAAAATTGTGAAGCGCACACACAAACAATAATCGGCACGAAAAACTTTTTATATTAATTATTAGAAAAATATTTTTCTATATTTGGTTTTACCAATATGTATATGCATTATTCATTTTTACAACAACAACAACCAGTTATTAGTTATGCCAATCACGCTACACTGCGAGAAAAAAAAAACCCGAGTACATGGAATAACAATAACTTAATAAATAGGAAGTGAAAAAAAATCACATATTTAATCGCTATGTAATTAATTTGAACTATATTTATAGTTTCTTGCCGAAAATCATTAGGATTTTTTGCATAATATTTTTCGAAGGTCCAGACTGCATCTTTTTTTATCGATTTTTTTTTCTTTCTTCTTAAATATGCGTAAAACTTGCTCTATCTATACATATATACATTACTCAAATATACAATTAAAACGAGTTAAAAAGGAAGCGAAGCTTTCAAAATGAAAAAAAGATAAAAAAAAAAAAACAGAAATAAAAGAATGGCTGTTGCTAAGAAGAAACAGAGCATTGAACTAACTTTTACACATGTGTTCAATGTATTAAGTCTAAAAATGGCGTTAAACCACGCTATGGATCGTTTATGTTTTATTTTAATCTATTTTTCTGTTCTTTGAACCGTCGACATCTCTAGGTTTTATTGTAGTTTTTTTTTCTGCCGTCTACTTACATTTTAATATTAACTAAAATTCGCTTGAACTCAAAAAATGGTAATTTTTATTATTCATTCTCTCATTGAAAGTCAATATAATACGGTTAGACTGTCTCTACCAGGTTTACGCGATACCTATCTAACTAAAACTAATCACATATCTAACTATGTATGTATGTATATATAGTGGTAGAGAGGTACTTACTTCTATATCTTTTTATAAGAATGCTCTTAAGTGTGTTATGTACCTTGAGGTCATAAGCTTAGCCGATATGTATTATAAAATAAAACAACAACAACAACAACAACAACAAAAAGAGCAAATTTTAACAGTTGGAAATACAAATAAAAAATGCTAAACCAAAACAGCTGTATTTGAACTACTAAATATATAATTTGACTTAGCAACAACTTTATTTTCAAACCAATATGCCAAGAGTGGTGAGAGAGAGAAATGTGACAATTTATTAAGCTATTAGTTTAAAACGTCTAGCAATTAGTGTTCGAATTAAATTATAATAATGATGAGGAGAAAAATTCCAAATAAATTGTACATAAATGTATTTCAAACTTACTTGACTGTTTGTGCAGTATATATTCGGTTGGGGTGGCAAAGGTGGAAACACCCATACGCTGGCAGGACTTTGTCGATAAGCAATTGGGGCTGGTGACTGTTGTTGATCTGATGAAGGTGATGGAACAATTTGAGGAGCTTCAACCGAAACTGAACTCGATGATTCCTCTCGTTTACGTAATTTGCTGCGAACAAGACGCATTGTCATTAGGGTTCCGTTACTTCCGACCATAATTTTATAGTTAGCAATGATTAATTTGTTTTTATTATTATTTATTATTATTGTAAATGTACCACAGCTCAGTTTTTGTTTAGTCACAAAAAAAGTTACTAATTTTTGTTTAGTTCCTTAAATTAGTAGGATGTATTTAAAACTTAACAAATCACTGTTTATATCACAAGAAAGGAAAACCTCGATTAGATCTAGGTTTTTCAATTTTATCTTTCTTTCTTTATTTTATTTTATTAATTAACTATACATTGACTAGTGTTCATTTTTGTTTTGTTTTATTTTATTTTATGAGAAAAAAAACTATTTTTTTTTTTATAATTTTAGCATAATCCACTTTTATTCTTATTTCTTTTTGATTAAAATCGGCTTTTATGTTGGCTATCACCAAAATAAAGCCAAACAAACAACCGAAGTTGAATATTTTAACGCGACGAAACGAGTGCGTTCCTTTGAGCGTTGTTGCTTCTTCTACAGTAACTCGACTTTTGAAACTATACAATTCCAACGCAGCTGTTTTATAGATTTTATCGGTTGCCGCAACGTCATCGATACCGTACCTACTATACGTTGGGAGTGAGTATAGTATTTTTATGACTACATATACATATGTATGCTTATATAGCAGTCACATGTGATTACAGATTATTTGTTAGTGTAGTTGTATTAACATTATATAGATTTGTGCGCATGAGTGGTGATTGTATGATATAGTATTTTTATGTACTACACTACTACAAATCTACTACGCGATGAAATTATTTCGTTGAAATTTTATGACGTTTTTTTTTTTTCGTTGGGAATGGGAATATTGTTTGTACGTAGATAATAGAGAGATACATATTGTGATTTTCCATATAGAATAGAACAAATTATACAATACATACATATGTCTCATCATCATCATATAATTTTTTATAGTAGGTATGTGAATTGTGTTTTTTTTTTAATTTACACATAATAATTCCATAATTTATTTTAAATTAATTACAAATATTTATTTAAAATTTTATCTACAGACACAAGTAACACAGGTGCAATTACATATTGAAAATAAAACTTAATTGTTTGGCCTATTTAAAAAAAAAAACCGATAACATTGAAAACATAAAATCTTAAAAATCTTTGAAATTTAAATTTAAATAAATCAAAAAATTTATTTTTTCTCGGTCATCCTTCAGTGTTAAAAAAAATAACAAAAATCATAGGAAAAAAAAATATCTTTTAAAATTGGACATTTTATGGTCACTGATGTTGATGCCGAACATTGTAAACAAAGATGTTACAATCAAAAGTCACCTTTATCCTTCAAATTGATATGAAATTTACACGATTTCAAGTATATTTTGTGTCGTAAACATAAACTGGGACGTTACAAGAAACGCCACATTTGTTGAAATCAATCTAAGATCGAAGAGCAAGTTAATATTAGAAGTATTTAGTATATGTACTTATATATGTTTGTATAATGTATATGGGGCTATAAATAATAATTAATTTATCATTTGATAGGTTTTAGGTTAAATATATGGAGCAATATATGTACATACTTTTTTTGAACTGTTGTTTTTTAAGAGTGCAAAAAAAAAGCTTTTAAGGAATTTTGGTTGAAGTTTTGGTATCATTTAATATCAGATGAACTAAATCCCAATTATTAGGAAAAGTTTTCGTTTTCCTTATTGTTTGGCGTAGGTATTAAGAACATAATGTAATTGTTGATTCATTTTTTAAAAAAAAGTTAAAAGGGCCTTTTTTAATGAACTTTCATAGAAGTTTTTGCAAAATTGTCAAAATAAAGTTAAGTCAATACCAACAATACCATCAAATGACTTTACAATTAAAATAATATATTACAAAGATTTTCGCAAATATACATATGGGAAATATTATGTAAATATCTGATCAATTAAGAAAGTCAACATTTAGCCATTTTTTTTAATTTTCTCTTGTTAATTTACCTAAACATCGTATTTTCAAAAAAACAACGCGTGTCTGTTGTTGACTATCTTTTATAAGAGTATTTCAGGCCAAAACAGATGATTTATGTAAAATTAGTTCAGTGATAATAACTATATAGAAAAATCTAGGTATCTACGTAGAAGATAAATATAAATTAATTAAGGTAAGCTATCCCTTTCCGGATGGTTTAGTATTGTATAGGTATGAAAACAAATTTAATACATATTTCCGCTATCAGTTAAGATATCTTATAATCTTTAAAAAAAAGCGTCTTAACCTAAAAGAAAATTTAATACGTACTTAGCATGACTGACACAAAAATCATAATCGTTGATGTTTTATTTTTGTATATATGTAATACCTACGCATTTATCTATATGTATAATGTCAGCGTATAAACTTATAATAACAATGTAGCTTAGATATAAAATGAGCGCACTAATAGCTTGGCGTGCTTATATATAAAGAATATAGCGCCACGTGTTTTGATGTTTTTGTAGTGGATGTATGACAATTAAAATTTATAAGTAATAATTGTAGCACTGTATTGTATAGTGTCATGTAGGTACAGTGTGGTGTCTTAAGAAATCTTTATAATAGCAGTAAAAAATAATAATAAAAAAAAACAACACTAATTATCTATTTCCTTAATTGGTTAGATATTGGTTGTAGGTACAATAAAAATCGATGTTTTTTTTCGATCTCTTATCTCTGCGATAATTTATCTCATACATATTTATTCCCTTCCGGACAATTATCGAAAAAATGGCCAAACTTTTCGTTTAAGATATATTTTTATGAGATGAACTGAAGCAATTTTTCAAAAATGTTTATTACAAAATAAAAAAATAATTAATAATGTTGATTTATTGAAAAAAATTCAAATGTTGATAAAACTAACGAAGAATTAAAAAAAAACTAATTTTATCATATCCCCAAAGGTATTGTGTAATAAAATGTCTAATATAAATAATTTCAATTATAAAATTATAATTTTAATTTAATTCTCTTTACGCAAAAAAATACTAATACAAACATAAATATAAACTCACAATAATAATGTTGACTAATCGCAAACGAAATATGTACATACAATAAGTGAAAAATGTATGGTAAAGACAATAAAAAAAAAAAAAAAAATTCCAAATCATATGGCAAACGCATGATACTCGTACCTTTGATATTGGAAGATCATACTAAAGTTCTACCACACGCTTTTTAGCTTATATCATTAATGTTTAATTACACGACGTGACATCATATAATCTAACAGATGATATAGGAAAGAAAAATTCCCCAATTCTGTCACATGATAGTTAGTGACTTATTCATTCATGGCGTTATTTAATCTAATATTTAAGTGATTTGAGTTTTTAATTTATAATTTTTTTTTTTTTAAATTTAACTAATAAAAGAAACGCTGGAAAAAGAGACATACAGATACAGAATCCATAGCAACATCTTAACTATGGCAGAAAAAAAATAAGATTAATATTGACCAATATTAATATTGAACGAAAAAATTTTATTCGTAATTTTTTTTTTAAACATGGACTCATTTTAATCATTAAATGATAATTTTTATAATTATTTATTTAAAATTTATTACTTAGTTATTATGCAAGATAAAGAGCTGAATTTGCAAGAAGTATCTACTCAGCTGAATATAACACCAGCAAATATACAATTTTACTGTTTAAATATTATAAAGTAATCAAATATACAAAAAATATTGTTCATATAGCAGCTAAAGTAGAGACTTGTGCTTTAGACTTATTTCATCAACTATTATTTTAGCTCCAGTTTAGTCAATAGAAAAAGAGTTTGGTCGTTTTATTTATGGAAAATAAACTTGTTTGATGTATGTATTGCTGTATCTTTAATGTATAATAACAATAGGATCTAGTAAATATTAGCAATTATTAGTACATAGTCAGATCTTATTAGAATTAAACGATATCAGAGTGACATCGGGAATTCGGCGCAAAATTTATCAATATTCCTTAGAACCATTTGTAATAAGACAAACTACCGTATTAAACCTGCGAATTTTGTCCACTTTATCTATGTTCACAGCGTAGCGTTTATATATGTAGGATTTGGTGTAAGTTACGTTACGCTATATATTTTCCATGCAGTTCTTGTGTTTCTTGTGTCGTCACATCAAAACTAACTAGTCTTATAGACTAAATTGACTAAACGTAAGGAACGTAATGTTCTTTTTATGCGTCACATAATTTGATTATAATAGGCTGTGACATCACATTTTTATTAGAGATAATAACTAATAATACAGATGTGTAATAAATGATTACAAACTTCCGACATATTAAAACAAATTTTGGGAATTTTTTACGTGATTTAAAAAAGTTTCAATGAAATTTACTAATAATTAACTAATTACATAAAAAAAAACATGATAAGCGTAAAAATGTCTCCACTGTCAACTCGTTGTTGTAATTAACGATTGTAACAACGATTGGTCTCGATAATTAAAATATTTTATTAGGTAGGCATTAGATTTTCTTGTACCGATAGAATCGTTTGATTCGAGTTCCTAAAATGTACCATTACTGATCTCAAATTGTTCAAATAATCGCTCCACCATACTGGATTCATTTCTAGAATCTGAAGTTACTACAGTAGTAATAGTTCTTTCAATGGTTCTATATATTCCTCCTTTTAGATAAGTATATTGAAGTAAAAACAACGCACCAGTAATTACTGTTTAGAGACGAAGCATTCTTAAGCATAACACATAATGATGATTATTTGGTTGGATCATCAATAAGCAAGTCCTTGAGTCAAGTTTACTCAAATGTTAAATCTAAATATGTACCGTACATAGGTATAAAACTCGTTGGCACATACCGTCTTACTTTTGGCACCGTAATAGTTAAGAAAATTTGATTTTTTTTTTTTTTTTATAGATTTTAGCAAAGTTTTTCTTTTCGTTTATAGGTAGAGAGGTACCTAATTTTTTACATCCGATTTTACCTATAGGTACTTATCTACTATACATAATTAAATTCTAGTGTTATTGAACTTGTGCACGCCAAAGTTTATTTGTATTAAAAATGTGAACGTCTTTGGCCCGATGCCGAAACATAACAAATTGTAAATGTAAATATGAAGAAAATCAATTGATGATTATTCGTTCATGGGATTATACCCAAAAAAAATTCTTTTATACCCATACAGTAAACAGTAAATGTAATTGCTTGAATAATATAAAATTATGATAATAGCTGTCTTCATTTATTTATTCGTCTTTGATTTATCAATCATCATTTAAGTAGTGTGAAATACATTTTTAACCTACGTCTTCAATAAGAGTGTTATGTAATATGTGAAATTATATGACTACATAATGATGAGTGCCTGTTCTATAAGTTAATCTACATGTGATAATTTTCTAGTGAATTATTTAGTTCAGTCATTATGTATACGAGTACATTGCAGAGGTTCATGATAATTTAATATTTCTTTTTTCGCATACTCAACTCAATTCGACGTTATGTACAAAATTACTCATAGATGTATTGCGGCAATTAATCGTGAAAAGTTTTTGCATTATGAAAACCAGGCTAAACAATAAATAGAGTTGTTGGAATTTTTTTTTTCTACTTTTTTTTTTTAAGGTTTGATTTATTGACCGTTCATGAACATGAACATTTTGTATCAATCGCGAAATGTACCGAACGTAATTTATTTTTAGTTTTTTATTTTTTGTTAAATATTTCAATGTGCGCTACAAATTGATAAATTTAAAATTTATGCCATGTTTAAAATACGCATTTTTTTATTATTGAAAATTATATGGAACTTTCTTGTGGTCTTGCCCTACAAATTATATTAATAATAAATGGATATGAATGTATGTAGATATGTATGTACTGTACAACATGTACTTGTACAATGTACATGTCGGTATATCAAATCAGTGTATTCTAACATTCTGTTAGCTGACTCTGCTATTTCTATCGAAAAATTTTTTATTGTGATATTTTCTTCTCATTGATCGAGTTTATTTTTAATTCTAATCTGTTTTTTAAAAAAAAATTCAATAATTTTCAATTTCAATAAAACTAAAATAAGAAGTAAAAATTTGTTCACGCTGTACAAATTAGGAAATTTCTTGTTGGTCAAAATAATAGGTGCGGAAAAAATGAAATCCAATTTTTAAAAACCACAAATTATAAATGTACGTCCGCAATATACGTTTCGGTACCACTGGCATTGTACTAAATTTACAAATGTTGTACATTGTACCATTATAGCTAGGCACATTTTTACTCATTGCTATTACCTAACGATAGTTGAACGAAATGTTTTAGCAACATTCACAATATAGATAAATAAATTTTGTTTTTGTATGTTTGAAAAACTTGCACATACACATTTCAAGGTTTTTCAACAGTTTTTCTTTAAATATTCATACAAATACATCTTTTTTGAATTAAACAATATAAATAATTCACAATGTTCATGTTATAACTATTACCATGAACAAAACGTGACTCATTCTCTTTTATAATGCTACAAGATACATACATCCATAGGTATCTGCATATATTATATACTAATTAACAGTGTATGTGAAGAAAAATGTAAAAATAGGGTACATAACTGGATTAAAAATATAAATAATTTAAAAATTATTTAAGACTCGATTCAAAATAATTTTTTTTTTCGTGTAAAACTTAACCCGTTGAGTGGCACAAATCGTTTTTGAAAATGTTTCCTGTGGTGGCACGAACTTGGTAATAATTTTTGATCTTAAATATATCCGTCATCGCCACAATATAAGTAAAATGCCTTTGACGAATATATATCTACGTCAAAATTACTCAAGAAGTTAAGGAATACACCCTTCTTACAATTTATTTATAATAATTATTTCTCCAATCGCATTGAATTGACAAAATTAAAATTATCTACTTAATCTAACATAGATACTAAAATGTACTCGCTATGCTACAAAAAAAAGTCATTGAAAGGTCAAGTAAAAAAGTATAATTCAAAATAAATTCTACCCAGGTAATTTTTATTTTTATTTCTTATTAAATAAAATTTATTTTAAAATATAAAATTCCTCCAACATTCTTGTAATTAAAAAGACATTTTTTAAATATTTAAAAAATCAAACAGCGACATACTTCCAATTTGACAAAAAATTCTTTTTAAAACATCAATCATATTTGTTTGAATTTTATCGGGACATTATTTCTTTTCACTTTGAGCTATTTTTCACATTTTTCTGTTAAATAATTATTTAAAAAAAAAAACATTAAACTATCGTTTGTGTCTGGGTATGAATAATTTGAATAATTATATAACGTTGTGATCACATATAATATTCCATATTGTTAATTAGTATTTCATGCACATCGTAAAATTGAAAAAGTAATTATTTTAAATTTTTTACACAGTAACTAATTTATTTACAGTCCCCTGTTACCGGCCAAGTGCATGTTCCGAGTAAATTTTTTTTTTTTTTAACATTCGTCTTTCTAGACATTGTTAAAATTACGATCACAACATTTTTATATTGCGCACATAGTTTATGTATTTTATCGAAACATTTTGTAAGTTTAAAATTTACAAAAAAAATTGGAAATTTGCCAAAACTAATCTTCTACTTTAACTACTACATATACCAATTTCAATTTCTTTTTTATTTGATGTGCTATTGAATTTACAAACCGTTTATTTAATTATGTAAAATAATCATTTTTTAAAATTTAAATCATAAATATGATATGTAATTAAAAATAATTTATTATAGTAAGACATCTGATAAATATTTATAAAAGAAGATTTTTATTGGCAAAATATTATTATCCAGCAATACTAAATATATTTTTTTTTGTTTAGTTTCTTTAAATTCATAGCTGATATTAATCTCTGTATCTTATGTTTGGGCTATATAGTTGTACTAGATCGCAAATGATGCGTAATTTGATCAAGCGCTCAAGTGAGAAGACGTACAAAATTTTTAAAAACATAACAGATAAAAAAAAACCACAATCACCATAAATTAAATAGAACCGACTCTGGATAATCCAATATATACCTGAGGATTTGGGATAGCATAGACCATAACCATATTGAGGTGTTTCAGAATAATTTTAACAAAATCAAAAAAAAAAGGAAAATTCCATTTTAGTCACAATATGAAATTTTCCATAATAAGTAGGTACCTCTACCTCTACCTTTACAGTCTAAGTAGGTACGTCAAGATAACTACAATAAAATTGCTCATAAATTGCAATATAACAATTGAACGATATTATTCACATCAATTAATGTTAATAAAAATTCGTTGAATTTGAGCGGGATTTTTTTTCTTAAAAATTACCAAGTTACGTAGGTGCGTGGTACGACGTGGTATACCCGCGCGATAAAAACAAAAAATTGAAAGTGTGAGTTGAGAAAGGTCAGCGCCATTATTCTATGCATGATATAAATGAATGGAAAGATACAATTTATTACTCATACCTATGAGCTAAAAAGTTGTTAGGATAATTAGCATATCTTATTCATCCAATAAACCAACCATTATATTATCGTATTAGTTCAGATGGAAAATCCACTACTGTACTGACAATTTGTATTTACTTATATATTTCATTGAAATAATTATAAATTCGTATTTCGGTTACAAAAAATGGTTACAATTATAATACAACGACCAATACATTAAAATTTTAACAATAATTCTATTCTCGATGGATGTTTATTGGAAACGACGCGGTTTTTTTTTTCATTACATACAATTAATCTATTTTAGTTTTTCTATTTATTTATCGGTTTTTTTTTTTTGGAAATCAATAATTTTGTAATAGTTGTCTTGTTAAAAATACAGCATGACATACGTCTTTTTTATAAAAGGAAATGTTATATGTTATTCAACAACCGCTATATACGAGGTTATTATTATTTTGTATGTGCTGACCACGTGCCGGCACTTTAATTTTATAGGAAACGAGATTTTTATTGGTATTTTATAGGAGGCGCTTCCCACCCCTATTCTATTCAAAGTTGGAAAAAGTTATTATTGAATATAAATTTACCGTTCTGATATTTAAGTCTAGGTCAAAAATTTTTTTAAAATACCAAATATGCAACTGAAAAAAATTTAAAGATAAAAAAATTCCGAAAAATTTGAAAAAAATAGGACAGCATTTTTTTTATTTTACTATTGCCATATTTATATATTATTTTATTTATTATTTTATATAACATTAAACAAATACAAAAAAAACCTATCAAATGTTAGAAATTGTTACAAGTGGATTAGAATTTTTAAAGAGAAAGAGTTATCATTTATCTATACCGACATACATTTTTTATTTTTAAATATAAAAACTGTTTTTGAAATTATATTTTTGATCTTAACTTAAAGAACGCAATTTTATACTCAGAAATTAACTCATTTCCTTTCTGTCTATGTTTGATAGATTAAAAAAAAAACTACCAATTTACTGATACAGTATAATCAATTGCTTGTATTACCTATATATAATCGATTATTTATAATAATTCTAACAATAATTATTAACCAATATAAAATGATAAGAATTTGAAATTTTCCTAGAAACAATAAAAAAAAAAGAAGATAAAATAAAACAACAATTGAAACGAATATAGTGATGGTGTTAACGAACAAATTAAGCTTTATCAAAAACGTATCCATCAAAAATGTCAAGATTTTTACACTTCACCCTTTGGCAAACATTTAATTTTATTGCAATTGCTCAACTATTGCCAATTGTTATTTTACTTTAATTTAGCAATAGTTGATTTATGATCTTCTTCATACTATAATTCGATGATTTTAATTAGAGGTATTTTGTTTGACGTTTGCAACTGACGTCAAATAATCGATTGGGCATATGAATAAATAACGATTAAAATATGTTTATTATTAAATATTCCTTTGTCATTGAAATTTTACCTCAAGACATATTTTTCGTCGTTCGTTATATTAAATTTGGATATAATTTAAGAAAATTAATAATGACTGTTGATATTATTTTGCACATCTACTCAACTTAGTAGTAATTAGTGGCTTAATGGTTAATTTCTTTAATTTTATTTAGTTCGTGCATACATCTAATTAGTTTATAATTTTATGCAAATAAACAATACACAGACACACACACACAATCAGTTACTAATTAGTTGATGTAGTAAATAATTAATAAATATAATGACGTATTTTATATTTTAAAATAATGGGGTCTACTTAAAAAGTATGGATTTGAATGATTTTAATTTAATTATATAAAACTGTATATATACATATGGAATACAAATTTAATCCAAATCGATCATTAACGCAACTAATGAAAGCTTTCAATTAATATGACACACTACATATGTAGGTTTCAGACCAACAAGGCAACAATATGTAAATCTAACAATGTATCTAAGTAGGTACATAACAAGTTTTTAATCATTTTCTAACATAAAATAATGATGGAATACTGTCATAAATTGCATCACAATATTTTAATCAACAAACATAATTATAAATTACCGACTGCGTAGAAAAAGCTATAATTTATTAGATATCACTAACTCACTAGCTGACAAAGTGACAGTAAGTCAAATGGTTACAATAATTGTCGAATTTTGGACAAACATTGTACGGTATGTCGGTATACGCAGCCCGATATTCAATTAGAGGCCCTAAACAAATTAAATGCGAACAATAATTAATTAATTTATATTTCTGTGTTTAATCTCTCAGTATTTTCATTAAAAATATATCATCCTTGAGTATTGACGTAATGGATAAGGAAAGGTTGCTTAAATCGAAGCTTCGTTTTGTCCGTTTTTGAAGGAAAGGTTCTTCGACAACCGACTGTAGTACGGTGCATTTTGAAATTGATTATTGATTTAAATGAAATGAAAATATTTTGAATACGTTTTCATACATATTATGAATAAAACATATATGATGTATGTAGATAGTTGTTGATTTATTGAAAGGAAGTCAATATATTCGTACTAGAGGTGTAAAATATATGTGACTGGTGGTACAGTAATTGATCGTATCAAGTTTATCAATGCAATAACACGCAATCTAATTCGTCAATTATTTGTTATAAGCAAATGACTGACATTTTACAATTTTATAAATCGACAATTTTATTTGGACGGATATCTCTTTATGTAAATAAAATTCATACTAAGTACAACAAAATATGTACAAAAATATTATCTAACTTTCATAAATTTTGCAAAATGACTAATACTTTTGTTGTTGTCAACTCAACCTACAAATGCTATAATAAATATTCCATACGATTTTTACCTCTATTGTATAGTAAATGCAATAATTGTAAATATTGAGCACAAATCAACACCTTTACATAATCATTGTTAGTTAGATACTAAATTTTACAACAAAATAAACTTGTTATTCAACAATAAACACTACAATTACAATTTAACAAAAATGTTGCTTATTGTTAGTTTTCCATCAAAATGTCATAACACTTTCCAAGATCAATATAATGGCACAAAGCAAAATAATTTTTTTTTTCCTTTTTTCGCCAGGGTTATTTTTTCACATCAAAAGATTAATAACAACAAATTACCGCGACTATAAAATGAAGAAAAAAAAAAGTTCATTTACCTTTCCACATAATATACAAATAATGCCTCCTCCATATTCATTTTGATTGAGAGTTATTTCTATTGGCCGTTAATCGGAATAATTAAACTCTTTGTACACTACAATAATGTTCAATTAAAATAAAAACAATAAAAAAACACAATTAAAGTTTAAATTCCAACAATTGCACATATTGTCCAATCAAATAGATAAATTAAAGCAAAAACTCACTTTGAAGTTAGAATTTAATAATAAATAATAAAAAAAAAAAAGAAATCGTCAATCTACTTGGACTTGTAGAATTCCATAAACTAAAGTCTACAATTACAGATTAAATGAATTTATATTTTCTATACAATTCCAACAATGGACATATATAGAATAAAAATGAACGCGCTACCAGTTCACTGTAAAGCGTGAATTATAAATGCGGTTTTTTTTCTACTTGAAATGTTTGCAAACATTGAACAACATAAATAAAATTAATTTACAGAAATTCTTTGTGTTACATAGAACTTAGTAGAAGTGCATATTTCTTTGAGTGAAACTTCTTAGTTTTTTAAAAGAAAAAAAAAAAAAAACTCCAAAATATTGAAAAAAGTACATTTTGTTTATTTGTACCTATCAAGACAATGTTTCAGAGCTAAGCAATGTTTTTTAAGCGTTTTTTTTAAAATAATATTCTTTACTTGATTAAAAAACAAAAATTTAAATTCAAGTGGCCAAATATTTACATCAGAAAGTCCTAAGTCCGGTTAAGTTTCAAGCAAATTTAGTTTTTTGTGAATTTGGACATACATTTTGTTTGAATTAACAATTAACGGGCTTTGTTGAAATAACTTGACCGTTTTTTCGGCGCGTAGTCACGTCACAACTGTCTACTCAATTATCTAACATGAATATATGAAACGATAACTAAATTGTTATCAGTGGGAAATATTTAACACCATGTCTTAACACGTTCGCGGACATGATAGCTTTCTTTTCATATTTGGATTAAATATAATTAGAAACAAATGATAATTACTACTTCCATTCAAAATAAATCTACATTATGAATGAATTTGTAAATTTATTATTTGTGTAATTAAAAATAATTTTACAATATCACCACATAAATAGAGTAAGCCTCTTGTATATTAAGTCGACTAAAAAAATATAAAATTTGAAATTGATTGATTTAGTTGAAGGAATTTTTAAAGAGCTTTATTACTTATAACAACAACAACAACAACAACAACAACAAAAACTAATACGCAATAATGTTGAAAATTTAGTAATCACTGAGATAACTTAAAGCTTTAAGCCCTGATAATAATTATATAAATAATTCCATTCGTTTGGCGATTAGGTATGCTGTGCATAATTTAACCGAATATATTTGTTTAAAATTAAAAATAAAATACCCGTGATTAAAATGTTTACTTTATCTCGAATGTAAATAGGTACTTGTTCCAAAATTATTTTTTTTTTAATTTTAATCTAACAAGTAACGTGACTATAGATATTGTACGTCAGTAAATCTATTAAAAATATACTAAATGTTTTGGTACTTTGGTTTTCAAAAACAAGTGAAATAGAAACAAACAAATAAATAAACAAAAAAAAAACGATTCAAATCAGACAAGAAAATTTTTATTATTTGAAACCAATAAAAAGACTAGTCAAGGTCAAGATTATTTTCTCCCGCTCATAAAATGACGATTTATAAACTCTAATCACTTTCATACAAGTATGTAAGCTAGAAAAAAATAACAACAAATTAGTAAACAATTTTTCATTTTGTTTACGGATTTTCTCTACCTTTTGAAGATATCATTTTCTATATATTTTTATAAATTTTTAGCATTTCCATCAATAATAATCAAAAAGAATATTTCATAGAAAAATTTTGTAGAAGTGTGAGATTTTTTATTATTAAAAAAAAAAAAATCACAAAGCGATATTCCTCTTTCGAGATTTTGGCCATAATGAAGTTTCAAAAGAAGAAACGTTTTTGTTTTGTTTTTTTTTTGGGAAAATATACATTTTCTAATTTTCATGTAGACTCGTCAAAATAAAAAATTAGACAACAATTTCCATTTCTTGTCTTAACAACTCTTACTAACAATATTCAACTATATCTTCAATTCTTCTGCAGATGTGATGTATGTGATCTTTAACAACAATACAAAATAACTTTAAAATATGGCATATAAAATCATGATCAAATCATATATCACGATCATGATTATTATGCTAATTATTTGATTAAACTTTGATATTAATGCTAATTAAAAGACAAAGTTAACGTTCTATTTATAACAAGATTACAGATAATTTAAATATCAATTAAAATATTAATATATACAATTTGTTTTGGTGTCCAGTATCCTATCGAGTTTAACGTAGACCATAACATCATACTCATCAAAAAATAACAATAAAATGCTGAATAAGAAAATTAAGCGCGTGTTTGTGTTCTTTATAGTTTAGTCTAAAAACGAGAAGCTTCCTATGTAAACATAATAATTCAGCACAAGCTGCTTATGTGGACGTGTCAGAAGGCAAAACGGTTTAACTCCACAAAATTAAAAATAGTGCTTTGTAAAAAATGATTTTAAATTTTTTTCTTCTGATTATAAAAAGAAGGTACTTGGTAGTTATAGCTTGCAAATCAGATTGAAGTTATAAGATGTAAAATATGTAAAATTTATAAGATTATGCTTTTAGAAAGTTTTATATTAATTTAATTCAAATTTTTTGGAGTAAATTGGTTTAGCCACAGAGAAAATAATTTGTTTTTCATTAAATCGCTTTTCATTAAATTAAGAAGTAACGAAATAAGAAGTTTTCCAAAAAGTGGAGTTAAACCGTTTGGTTTCTGACACGTCCATGTATAAGAGACATTACAGCCGATATCGTATTATATCTTCTTTTATTATATAAATTATATATGACAGACAATGGCGAGGTTTTATCAACAATAATCAAAATAAAACTCTTCTCGACGAGCATTTTATATAGAAGACAATTTACCTGATGATGAATTAATGCGGTTTAAAAATATAAACAGCCACGACTAGAAATATTACCTTTTGTGTACCTATGCTAACAAAAGATTCGTTGTGACAGCATTTAATTCGTATTAAGAAATAACTACTGATGCAGAATTGCATTTGTGAATGGAATAATTCATATGACATTATGGCAACTCAATGACTTTTAATGTCAAGAACGATATTAAAAAAAAAAAAAAAATGATTATAAATGACTTTTCTTGATAACGGTCGTATTTTCTATATTTAAAAAAAAAATGTTTTTAATTTTTATAGCAACCAATCAATTTCTTAAAGATCAATAAGTTGAGGGTCCAATCACAAAACTAGAAAAAAAGTCAGGAAGACGTCAAATTAAAGATTTAGCCTTATATAAAAATGGATGGGAAAAGAATTATTTTATGTTAGTTGTCTTTCCCTTTGAGTACAACTCTCATTTATAGCAATTACTTTTCGACTTATTATGTGGCAGCTTCATCTTTCGAAGAAAAGTCATTACATTGGTCAGTCAATAATTTATGTAGATCTCTCGTCAGCAATTATTATTGGTTTACAAGTTTTTTTTTAATTCTATGCGATATTAAAGTAATTTCTGTTACATGATCGGGAGATGTATTCACATAAGTACGTAAATTATCACAACTCAAATCCGCTCAGAATTTTTCTTTTGTCATATAGCTGGGTTAATTTTAGTTTTAAATCAAATTTTAATTCAGAAAACTATTGAACAATCTAAGTGTAAATATACTTAAACTAGCAATCTTTGACAATTAGTAACTATATAAGTAGGAAACTGACCCAAAAAATCTGATTGCAATTGAACACTTTTTGATGGGTGCAAAGAGCAATTTTTAAATTTTGTTTATGCACTATATACTAAAAACAAAAAAACAAAAAAAAACAAAATGGTTAACTGTCCTAAAAACCAAACAACCAATCAAATTTGGACTTATAGCAATGTGGGATTTTTTTTTGGATGACACTTTTAAATAAAATTTGAAAGTCAATGACTGAAAACGGTTTCATTGTTGTTGAAATATGAGAAGTTCATTGAATTTTAGTTCAGTTAATACTTTTGTATATAAGTATAGTACCTACATGTATGAATGTATACATGTATGTATAAATGCGGATATATGATAGGACATTATCAATAAGAAACATTTTTTGTTTAGTCTGTTTTAACGAAGTTATTGAACCTGCCGTAAAAAAAAAATTAGGTATTCTACTAAAGAATAAACTGTATATATGTATATACATATTGATGGTTATTTGAGAAAAGGCCCTAACATCAATTTTTTGAAAAATGGTTTTTTTTAATGAAATCTGGTAATTTGGGATATTTTACACGGGCCCTATCATCGCTCTTTTTTTTAAAAAAAATATTTAGTTTTTTCTCTCTACTGAAAGATTTCAAAAATGAGTGTTTTTACTCAAATAACCATCGATATGCAAGCCTAGATAGAGGGTGGCTTAGGAGGGCCATATGGTCTATGGTAAATAATTTTCATTACTTTGCTATGTAATGTGATAAAAAACCAGATTCTAGTAGACTACATTTTTACAATATTTTCTTAAAAAAAAGCAAAAAATAACTATTACGTCTACGTCATTAGTTCGGTATAGCGCGAAAAGAGAGATATTTTGAAATTATTTTTAATAAAAAATATCCAGTTTTTGGAAAAGTAAAAATAAAACAAAGGAAAACAAAATATCGGGGGTACTTCGGAAATTACCTTTGGGAAAAAATGTCCTAACAAAAAAGACGTTTGCCACGGCCCAATTGCAGCTCTATCAGGACCTTTGCATGCATGTATGCATATCGCGTTAAAAATGACTAATCAAAATAAATTAGTCCAAAAGTTGATTGGTAGGGTTTTTGATTCAATATCATTTTTGTTAAATTCTTTAATATCGACTTTAAACAATTTTCTTTGGTAGACAAATCAATTGATACCATGCTGCTGAAGCAAGCAAATTGATCATACCATTTCGGATACAAAGTCCAGTAATGATAACTAATATATTCATATACACACAAGTCTAATTAATAATAATTACTGAAGGCAATCAGATATTTATTTTATTTTATTTTTGAATAAAATAGTAAAATATTAAAATTTATTGTAGCTGGTCATATATCATTAGTATGATCAGCATTTCGTTGTGTAATCATCACCTTGTTAAATGTCATATTTATTTTAATAACTAACAACCAGCAATTTGTTTTCGAATATCAAAATTGGTCAGTTATTTATTATTGATTTTTTTCCATTTTTTTAATTATTGATGTTTGATAGAATTTGATATTTTTTTTTTACTTTTTTTAAGTATTAGCTATAAAAACTATTCCTTATTAAATTGTAGTTCAGTTCGCTATTCATATCTATTAATTACTTCAGTTAAAGCTACATATATTAGGTGCCTAACTAAAAATAGTTTTTTTGTTGTATATTGTTTTATTGATTTTTTTAATTTTAATTAGAATTTAATCAAAATATTTTTGTAGAGATTGCCGAAAATTACCTCAAACCTGGATGGTATATATGTACCGTACATACATATGTACCTAATTATGTATCGCTAGATTTTCTTTAAAAGATATTTTCAAAAACTTTGTCCACAGATATGTACACAGTCAGAGTTCAGTATATTAACATTCCATTATGTGACTTGGTATACATTTTGTTTTTAAACGACTGAAAAAAAAACCCATAATTGTTTTTGAACGAATATTATTCAGTGTTCCATGTAATATAATATTTCTGGGAAACACTCGTTTTCTTAGAATCATTTCTCTTTACATTTTAAATGAATTCAAATAATTCATACAATTTAGGTTAAATCGCAATACATTCAGTTAGCATAACAAATTCAAATCATTTTATATAAAAAAAAATCACTTCCGAAAGAACATTGAAAGTATCAATTGAAACAATTTACATATGTAGACCGTTTTTCTTTTAAAACTGCGACATGTCTACAAATTTTTAAGATTCATTATTCATCATTTTCGTTTAGTACATATATGGTTGGACTTTGGGCCATAATCGGTTCTAGAAACCAAAACCAATTGTCATATAAAATGCTACAAATATTGCGTCGTACCAGCGTATAAAATAATTTTGCACTTAAATATATTTAGTACATGTAGTTGTATAGGTAAATGTGAATAAAATATTTAAGTCTTAATAAATAAAACGTTTTTGTTTACAAACGTAAAAATTTAATTCGATTTATTTTGATAAAATATCATACGTATCGCACTATATCAACAGTTAAGAGCACACATATCGTCATATATATCTAGTAAGTCAAGGTTTTTGTATAAATATAGGGCTTAAAGTTACTTGTAGCAAACTTTCGCACTTCCTCTATATAGATATCTACTATTTGTCTAATTTCCGAGATCCGATCAATAGGTATTTTTAATTGAAATTCGTTTGTTTTAAAAATAAACTTTTTAGTTTAGTCACAATGATTTAATTACCAACATGCGCGTAAATTTGGTATTGTTTTTTTTATAATAATAGGCTGATACGGTTGTTTTTTTGTCAATTTGAGGTAGGCACCTACATTTTGTTTTTATCTAAATTTAATGAAATAAGTTTGGTTAGAATAACTATCGTACATTGGAATTACAACCTAATCGTACTAGGTACATTACAGGTGGTGTGGAAATAAAAGTGAACGAATTCAAATTTAAATTTTGTCCGTTTAAATAATCATAGCAAGGTG